>JAQFVV010006701.1:0-258934 GCA_028023455.1 Epiperipatus broadwayi
AAAATAATTTTTTTATTAAAATGAAGACCATAATAGAGTTGACAAAGATTATATTGTGGAAATGGGATGGAGCAGATTATGGGAAAGCTTAGGGTGGGGAATGGAAGGGGAAGGTAAAGTGGCTAACAGGTTTCTTTGGGCATAGTTGCTGAGAGAGTCCTGACTCCATTTAAGGAGAAGTCATCACACATCACATCACATATGTTAAATAGACCCTATAGATTGCAACTTGACCAAAGAATGTGAGATTAATAATGCAAAAAAATTTAAACAAACCTCATTATCCAAACATATATAATCTGCTCTGAAAGCAGACCAGTAAATAGTCAACTATATCTTCCAGATTCTTGATCAAGTTACCATCATTGTTGTCTATATAAACATATGACCATAGATAAATCTACTTACACCTTCATTGTTAAACGGAGTTGCCATGACTACAGGTTGAGATTGTTGACATCTTAAGGGTTAATTGTTATTATGCACTCCATTTAAAAAAGTAATTTTTTATATTAAATAGTCAACATATTTTCGAAATGTTGTGCCCTGGCCTAATTCCTTCATACCAAAAGCATAGTATGATTAGCATTTAATTTAGAATAAAACAGTCAGATAGGTGATCAATTCATTTTTTAATCCATATAATTTTAAATCCACTGTGTGGTGTATTATATTTAAAAATAGAAATAATCAAAGCAGAAAAGGTTTGCATTGTAAAAGCATAAATTAAAGGACTGGTTGTATTTATTATTTAAAAGTTTTTTTTCACATAGTCATTAAACAAATCTTTCACTTCTTCATGATTTATATTTATAGATGAAGAAATGCATGAAATGTGAAGCATTCTATCTTTTATACTAGAATCATTAAAACTAATCTAATTGAACAATTTTTTGCTCACTACTTCATGAGAAATTCAAGGGTTAGAAGTAATAGAAGTTGGAAAAATCCAGAAATAATTTGTTGCAGAGGGGGTTATTCTCCCACTGCATCCAACAATAAAAGACAAAATAACTAAGTCATTACATAATTTAATTATTATAGTCTAGGAATCTTTCAAATCAATACTTATAAAGTTTGATGTAGACTTAATTTCATAAAATATATTTTTTTAGGTAATCATTCAATTTACAATAAACACGAATTACCTAAATTCTGGACTTGCAAATAAGCCTATAAGTCATTAGATATATCATGTTTTATTGAAATTAAGACTGGGTCTTATATTAATTTTTGCTCCAAAAGACATTCTAGGACTTATTTTTAGAGAATGTTTTCTTTTTTTATGTAAAAAACTTTAGATTTACTCCAAGTACATATATATATATTTCTTCAAATACTTTTTACAGAAAGCTATAAGATTCTTACCCTGGAGTCCTCCACATTTCCTCACTTGTAATCATGGGAATAGGCTTTTTTTGCACTCATCTTACCTGGGGATCAAAATATTATTCCATTTAAATTTAACATTAAATTAAGTATTAATTGAAGACTTGTGAGATAGGAGTGGTTACAGAAATCACTGCAATTAAGATTGATGATTTAATTACATTTGATTATTAAAATCACTTTCATTATCGAAAGACTTTTAGGAGAAAAAAATGTTTAAGAAATGAAGCAAATTTTTCTTTTATCTGAATATTTAAAAACTACCATGATAAAACTCTAAAACTAAATCAAGCGTTCTAAATTTATGTATTAAATATAAATAAAATAAGCACCTAAACATATAAAACAGGCAAAAACTCTCCATATAGTAGTGCCACCTTGTGCTAACCAGAGTAATCAATGGATGCCAGAAGGCTTGTGCAAAAAATCTCTATCTAGTGCTTACTCATCCAATATTCTCAGACTAGGATGAGTGGCCACTAGATAGAGATTTTATGCACAAGCCTTTTGGCATCCATTGATTACTCTAATTAGCACAAGGTGGCACTACTATATGGAGAGTTTTTGCCTGTTTACTAACAGTTATGTGCTAGCATGAGATGGTGATCATGTGATGTTTAGTGGTTTAATATCTAAAAATATCTAAATAAAATTATAAATTGTTTAGTATACTGGCTTGTGGTAGATAAATTATTTCCCTACAGGTAGAATCACATTTGTTGAAAATGGACGATGGGAAAATGTATAAATAACATATAATTTATATTATACCAATGATTTAAAGCAATTAATACCAATAATATTATTTATTTATATATTCATTATTTAATAATTCAATACATCCATCATGGGTTTCAATGGCCAAACAAAAGCCATCTATCTGGCTGATGATTTTAAATAGGACTTATATTTGGGGTAGGTCTTATATTATAAGCATCCTGCAAAATCATTCTAGAACCTATTTTCTAATTAGGTCTTATTTTTGGAGAAACAATAATTAGTGCTTGGATTTGTGTGTAATTAATATTAAAACAAAAGATCAGTCATTTTAACACATGATCCTTTTCTGTTGCTACATTTATTTTTGTTTTTATTACTGTATTTTAAATTTTTATTAATTTGAAATTCTAACCTGAAAATTTTGCTCTTTCATTTTCTTCTATTCACATTCATTTGTTTGTCTATTTTTATGATTTATTTCTGTAGTCTTTTGTGAACAAAGTGAGGATTTTATTTGTAGAGCAAATAATATGCATTTTATTTCATGATAAAAATAAAATGATAAAAAAATCAAGTCAAATGACACATGACTTAATTTAATAAAGCTTGTATTTACAAATGTTATATATAGAGCTCGCAAAATACGCTCTTAATAAGCTTTGAAAATATCCTCAACGCCAGACCAGTTTCTGCTTCTGGCATCGACAGTGAGGTGCCAAGATATGCAAGCATTAGATTAAAAATACCTGGACAAGCCCAGCACTTTATCTAATATATAACTATTGAGTAGAAAATCTGAATTTTTGTCAGACATTCATATGTCTTCCAATCCAGATATCTAATCCAAATAGCCATATGGGACTGAACTAATATATGGTGTATCTGAATCAGCACTCATCAGTTGGTTCAGATTGTCATTTCCCATACAAATATACAATCAATGCTCAATTTTTTATTAAGATAGCAAATCCTTATACTTCAGTGGATAGGCTTTAATCTACTCCAACCTCCAACTCTTCAGCCATCTATAGCATTGAAAATCTGATGATAGAAATCCCAAATCTCATGCTGATGCCAATATATAATTGACGAATGATCTCATATCTACTAGCATTGTAATTTCAATAATAATAATTTACTTATTACCTACTTATTTATCTGTGAATGTATCTATTTGTGTATCTATCTATTTATCTATGTATTCATCCATCATCCATCCATTTATCCATCAATCCAAACACTTGCCTACCTATCTTCTCTTATATATCTCCCCCTCTCTCCATACTCCTTCTCCCTATCTTATCTATCTACCTATGTAGGCATGGAAGTATATAGTTGAGTGCATCACAGTAATTGTAGTTAACTTCATCGAATATAATCAATCATCTGAAAAGCTAATATACTGATTAATATAGAATTAATTTGGTATTATTGCTGTCACTTCTTAACATTGTGCTTAAACCTGGGTAAAAACTGATTGCTTCTTGTAAAGTAGATAAGAATTTGCTTACTCAAATATTTTCCGATAGAGTGTCATTTAATATCTGACAATAAAGAAATATCTAGTTATTTTTAATTTAAAAATATATTAAATTTTAAATCCAATTCAATCTGATGTGATTGGCTGAGTTACTTATTAACTAATTATAAAAATAAAATCATAATATGTATCAACTGTGAATATATGACACGTGATTGAAATGCTCCTATAAATATTGAAGACACAGTTTTCATTTACTTTTAGCTTTTTATTTGCTTTGTAATTTTTATATTATGACTATTATTTTAATTCTAAAATTGGTTTAATTATTGAAACAAAACTAAAATTAAAGATAGACAGAAATAAAAGATAAATAAACCGTTCACATTAAGAAACGAGAGGTCTCTAAAGCGTGATGTAATACATTATATTAGAAGATAATTGATAAGTAGTAAATGAATTGTGTGCACTATATATTTCAACTAGAATGTATCAAGATCTGTTTTCCTGATTTATTTATTTTAGTATTTTAAAACAGCTTACAATAAATGAGAGTCATTTTCCACTTTATTAATTAATTTATCACTTTATTAAATAAATTATAAATAATAACATAGCTTAAACCACGACACATGCGCTTTACAGATAGAACACTATTTAAACTGAACATTCTCCTTTCCAAAACACAGGATAAAGTCTTTTTAAAAGATAGAATGGATCCACTCTACATTCACCCAAGCTATATGTATGGGCCATTCTGAAGCATTTGGAACTGAGACCTGAAGATTTTTGATTAATAACTTTACATTACTAATCATATGATTTTTATAAATGAAGCTTGCGAAATTTAAACTATTTAATTTATTAATTAAAATTGTAGATCAAATGTAACATAATGTAATTGTAACATTTTATTATGCTTTAAAATGTGGATATTTTTTTTTTTTAAAATAAAAACAGATTTATATTAATTTAAAATTGAGCAAATATTTTGATAATTATTTACACCAACAATGATATCACATGCTCTCTTATATGCTGACTTCTATGCTTCCAAGAGCAGTTATGTTGACATTACTCTAGGCCACAAATGTAAGTTTGGGTATAGTGCTTTAAAATGTTCATCCCATGAGTAATGGTAAGCTTGAGAAATCAATGAACACTAGATGGTGTAGCACAATACAATCTCATCTTCAGACTGATCAGTTATTTGCTTAACAAATCAATGAACATCAGACGATACAATGCAGTACCATTCCCAATAAACATTGTGTGATCACCATTTCTTATGTATCTATTGATTACTCTGGCTTGCACTGAGTGGCACTGCTGTATGGAGAGTTTTGCCTGTTTTAATATCAGTACCATTCCCATCTTTAGCTATCTGGAGCAGATGCTGTAGTGCTATAAAGTTCCTAATACGTTTAGTATCTATTGATCACTCACTTTACAATAAGTGACTTTAAAGTAAATCTGATCTCGGAATCAATCATTAATCTAAGCATAAAATTGTTCATTTTAAGGTTTTTAAATGTTCATACAAATGATCAAGTAATTATTTTTATTTCAAATTTCAATTTTGTCACAGTATATTTCATAATTTATATTGTCACTCTTGCAGTGATAAATTTCACAAAATTACTTATCTCCATGTACCATCATAATCATCATAATTAATAACCAACTTCAAAAGTGAATAATTCTAACTCTAAAAGATAAAAGACTAAGAACAAAATGTTAATATGCATTATGTAATGAAAATGCAAGCTAATATGTGCACAAGAATACATTGTCATATAACTTCTGCTGGGAATCTTTTAGTCTGTTTTATTTTATTTCTTCTGATGCTGTCTTTAAATTTCTTTTGCAACAAATTTTACTTTTTAATTAAAAAAAATACTTTAATACTTTATCCAATGATAATTTTCTATTGTATTATATCCTTATCTATATTTTCACAATGAAAGCAGTCAACATCACGTTTTAAAAAGATTTTGAGATATTTACTTTTTAAATAATATCTCACACTCTCTCATAAAAATCATGTTGAATTTCAGTTTAAAATACTTTCCAGGAAAATATCTCTACCCTTATAAAAATATTAATGCCAGTTGTCAAGAATTATTTAATTTCTTTTAAGCTTAAATCAGGCAAGTTATGAGAAAGCATAAGAAATGGTGATCATGTGATGTTTAGTGGTTCCTTTCACACTTCCAATAGACATCTTTACAATAGGGTGGACATATCTGCTTTTGAAAGCACGTGAGAACTTAGATGATGCTGTTGTTAGTATTAACCTTTCTAGAAAAATAGAAGTATAAAACCTACAATAATTATTAAATTGCAATGCCAAAAATAGATAAAAACTGATGTGCTATCAGATCTATATAACTGTGCAAGTGAATTAACCTTGATTTTAAACTTTACAGTTTAAATTTCATATTGTTAGCTTACTTAAAGATGTTCAATTGGATAGATGGTTGAAGAGTTGGAGTATGGAGTGGATTGAAGCCTGTCCATTAAAATATGAAGATTGGCTACCTTAATATATATCTGAGCATTTACTGGACATATGTGTGGAGATGATAATCTGGACCAAGTGATGATTGCTGATTTAACATGAAATATGTATATTGGTGATTATTTATCTTTTCAGCATAAAGGGGTTCAAGTGTATCAGTGATATGAGATAGAGTGGTGAGTGGTGGGTCATGTGAAAGTCTGTGCTCATATGCCCTATATATTACCTATATTGATACAGGTATATAATAAGCTTGTATTTCAGTTCTTACTTAAAGAAGTAAAAGTGGCTTTTAGATATATGAATATATTAGTTCCAACTTTAAATCTTAGTCTTACTGACAATGGCAACACCAGAAACCAATAGATATGGAAATGAAGATTTTATAACAATGTAGTTAGTGTGCATTAATTTCTCAAACTTACAATACATAGTTCTGGGATGAAGATAATTGCTTTTGAAATCATTTATCATAAACAAAACTTTGAACATTTGTATTCAACCATCATTTTGTTATTCATTTTCTAAAATATTTTTATGGCAGAATGAAGCAATTTAATTTGTAAACTTTCATTTTTTCAACATCAATAACTTGTAATGAATAATCTTTCAGTAGTGGTATAGTAAAAATTACACTACGTAAGTATTATTCATTATTGGATAATCTCTAGTCTAATGAATAACAAAAATCATCTATAACTTGTACTCTTTCACAAACAATACTTTTGGAAACAATAATAGTACCTATTTGTGTTAGGCCAGTGCTAGTATTTGATGAAATGCCTGCCATTCAGTATTAATGTTTATCAAATTTGAATTTATTACATTTCGTTTAATCTTAGGTACAGATTTAAAATTTTGAAAAATTCAAAGATATATTAATATTCAAAATGTAATTATTTAATATATGCAAATATTTTTCATATAATAAAGATATATATGAGAAATAGTGACCTGGACCAACTAATAAGTATTGGTTCAGCATGAAATGCATATTGGGGGAATTTGTTTTTTATTGCATATTTATTTATAAGAATTTAAACGAATACACCTGGGTCTCATTTTACGCGATAGATAGGTTCCTCAGAAAACATGCGCAAAAGAAATCACACAAAAATAGACGTAACTTACCTTGAAAAAGGGGGGATACAGATTGTGATTTTTCAAAAATCACATAAAAGCAAAGCACCAACGTAAAATTACTTTAAAATTCGCGCAAAAAAATATAAGGAAATAAAATATGACTAATAAAAAATTTCAAATTTGAAAAAAATTGATACAAGACAAACTTTTTTTAACTATAATATTTAATTTTATTCAAGACAATATATTTTTATGCATAATTTACATTTTTTATACACGTTTTAATTATTATCGCTATTTGCCGATAAACAGGTTCATTTGCAAACTGGTAAAAAATCAGATTCTTCACAAGAGGAAATACAACTAGTGCCAACTTCACTCTCATGTTGTATTAATGGTTTTCTGGTGACAACATAATTAGTAATTAATCTAACAACTAAAAATTAAATTCTTATTTTTGTCTTTAATTTTTTAATTTTCAATTCTGTTTAAAAATCAAATTTCATTTCACATCACATTAATTTCAGGTCGCCTTAAGTAATTTTTAAATTGTTAATTACAATTAAAAATCAGATTTTAATTTTTAATTGTCAAATTTAATTGTGCCCACTGCTATTACTCACCTTTTAAAAATAAATTTACGGACACTAAATGATTAATAATTGATTATGTTCTTTTTTAAAAAGCAAAAACAGAATGTGATTTAAAATGCAAAATTAACACGCACAATATTTGAACAAATTTACATTATAATCTTGTAAAATTTAATGTGTATACATAAAATGTGGAAATCATGATTTTAATTTCATTATTGCATAAAATCTTACTATTATAAAGCACTGAAAATATTGAAATTACTAAGATGAAAGTCGAATTCCAATAATGTGTTATTACTTTCAATATGACATAAGTGCACAAAATTTATTATTTAAAGTAATAGCGCATTATCGGAGTTCAACTTCCAAAGAAACATGAATCACGTAACTTCAAAATTGCGTTAAATAAATCCATGTAAAATGAGATCCAGGTGTATGTGGTAATATTGAGGTTATTCAATATATTTATAAAGATATTAAACGTAGGAGAAAGAAATGTGAATAATTACATGTGGTTGTGTATTTAATTTTAAAAAATCAGATCGATTAATTTTTAATTGAGTTTTGAAATGTATATCTTTGCTAGAGACAATCTCTAGTTTAGTAAATGATTAATAATAGTCATTACTTTATTTATCTAAAGTGGATGGTGTCAAAAATGTGGGTTGAGTTAATTTGACACTTGTAATTCAAAATGTAATATTCTCTATTATAGGCTGATTATTACTTCAATCTTTTAATATTTTATCTATTTTTACTCATAAGTTATGGCCTTATTTATAATTAATGATCATTCAAATATTCCCAATATATGATTTTCCTGTGTGGTTCAATGCAGTGATAAAGATTATATTCTGGAGTATAAGGTTCTTGGATTGATTTTACGTTTGGCATTTTTTGTGCGTAAACTTCTTTTGAACTATTCTTTTTATTCATGAAAAAAACATGTTAATGTTTTGTACCATACATTTCAGAAGTGAAATCTTTTCAGTTAACCTAAGCGGCATTTATTTTTTAAAAGCCACATATTTTCCATTTATTGATGTGTATTATAAAAATTTATTTTATAACTGACATTTCACAGTAAGTTTTTATACATAATAATTATTTTCAATAATAATTACTAACAATTCTTTGTTTAACAATAGAGAGATTTTAATTTTAGTGAAGGTAATAATTTAATGGTTTTTTTTTTTTTTTCACGTGTCATAGCATCAGCCGGGCGCGAACCCGCTAACCCGGGACAACCGCCTGTAAAGCAGCCGTCGCTGACCTCTCGACAACCAATGCTTGACAATTTAATGCTTTGTAGCTTGGAAATCATGAATACTCGAGTACTAAAAAGTAATAGTGTGAGATACGTTTGGAGAATCTTTAACTATTAAATACTCAGTCTTAAACAAGTGCGTTAAATTTATAACATTAATTAATTTCATGTTAATAATAATCTTTATGTAAGTGTCCCTAATTTACTTTTTTATCTTTTCTAGTCACGTGTCAGTCTTACATGGTTTTTCTTTATTTGGAAAGGCTTGCAGCTCTCTTTTGGAAATGCAATAGTAAACCATTAATTAGCAGTCTGTGAATTTCTTGCTGTAATAAATCTAAAAAAATATATTTTCTAATAAACGCAGTTTTGTTGTATAAAAGCGTAGATAAGATTCTATCGAAAAGCACACGATTAAGCATTAACAACGCCAGTGAGTGTGAAGAATTAATTTGTTAATAATTATTTGCTTTTCATTTGTGATATTAAATACATCTAAAGGCAATATTATAAATATTAACGCGTGAAAGTAGCCACACGTGTATGTAATATATAGTAAAAATAATTTAATTATGAAATAATCTATATAAATGAAAACTATTTTATTTCCACTTATTGTAAAAAAAAAATGTTAATCTTATGGAAGGATTATTAATCATATATGTTTGGCAAAATATAAGATTAAAAAATCACATTTAATTTTCCTCCATACTTTTTATATTATTAATTTAATACAATAATTATTTTGAAATTTTTTAATCTACTAATAAAAGTAAAACGCGGAGAGCAAAAAAAAAAAATAAACACATACCTAATCAGGATAGATTTTAAGTTACACTTGAAAAATAAACTAGCTATATATTATGAAATTGTGTAATTCTAATATGTATATGAAAAGATTGATGATAAAATATGAAAAAGGTTATTAAGAGGAAAATGTATGAGGATATACACAGAGGCTAAACTCTCCATACAGTAGCGCCACTCAGTGCAAGCCAGAATAATCAATGGATGTTACGGTATGGAGAGTTTAGCCTCTGCGTAAACAGCTTGTTTAAGCATATAGAATGATAATCATATGATATAAGGCGATATCTGTTAGAAAAAGATCTTAGCTTAGCTTACCCTTGAAAAACAATCAGTTGAAAATATTTAGTTTTTGGACATATTATGTGTAGATGTAATTCTGTAAAAATGCATGTATTATCTAAAAAAAAATATGATAAAGGAATGAAGAAGGTGGGCATCAATGAAGTGTATATATTCCATTATTATAATATTAAACTCACCTTTGAGGAAACTACAAAACTTTTTATGATAGGTCAATCTGAAAAAATATTATTTTTCTGATTTCTGATAACACGGTAGCATTTTCAACAACAACCATAAAAAGGATGGTAATTTTAAAAATCACCAGGAAATAAAAAAAGAGTAAGTAAACAAAATAGTGTAAACAAATAAGAACAAAAAAATTACAATAATGTGATACTTGTAGCAGTTTGAAAGATAAGCAATTTAAATTTACATGAAATAAAGTTCCTTTTATTTGAAAATGACAAAATAATGTTTGAAAATGTTTGAAAAGAATTCATTTATAACACGATATAAAATTTTTACAAAAAATTTGAAGAGAAGATCAATATTTAGGCAACTTTCTTTTCAATTTATGCTTCTCTCATATTTATTGTTTGTCTCTTAACTTACATAAATAATTCCAAAGAAAAAAAAAAAACCAGATGATTGGATTCAGATGTTATTTGATCATAAAGTAAAAGTTTTTAGATACATTGTTATCAAATAACTATATGTTTAATTAAGTTGGAAAAGTTATTCATATCTTGAGTTTATTGGCAGTTTTTCAACTTTGTTTTAAAATAATAACAGACTAACTACTGTCTTGAGAGATAGTAATTTAAACATTAAGTAAAATCAAAACTAGTTGTTTTCTCCATTTCTAAATGTATTTTAGCAGATAATTAGCAGATTTCCTTGAGATTAATTTTACAAAGATTGACATTTTTCTTTAGAAAATCATTTAATGAAAATTTTATTAATTTGAAGAAATTTTGTCAAAAAAAAAAAGATATTTATTATACGGGTATTTGTACAATAAATTTTTCATAATATTTCTTTTTATAATTTTGACTGATGAACAGTAAGAAAACTGGTATTTTTTGAGCAGTTTAGCAGATTTTTTTCCAATTTTAAGAAAAATATTTTATTTCTATTTATCTATGCATTTTAAATCCATTAACTAATGATTTTTTTTATTCATCAGATTGAGTAAATTTTTCATCAGTTATGGATTTATTCATAAAAATTTTAAAGTAAAATAATCAGAATTGTTTTAATTTAGTTTTTAAAAATTGAATTATTTTATATTCAAATTATTCACATATAATAAACTATTTAAAATAAAATTCCTAACTGTAAACAAATGTAAGGATAATTGTTTGCAGTAAAACAAAATGATTATTTTTCAATCAATCACAATGTGTAGTCGCCATTGATTTCTCTTGCTATACAAGTAGAACTGATGATTATTATTTTCTCTTGTCTTTTCTTCTTCTAAAATTGAATATTTATCAATAAAAATCTAAATTTAACCATATTATTAGTCAATAACTAAAAAATAATTGTAAATAATTATGAAAAAATATATGTGTTCTACTTGTACTTGCCAAATGTCATTGATTTACAAATAGCAGATTAAGTGTTATTCACTTCTCTTGATTTGGTTTTTTAAAAATTAATTTTTTTTTTCATGTGTCATAGCATCGGCTGAGAAGTGAACCCACTACCCAGGGACAACTGCTTGTAAGGCAAGACAGTTGTGCTGACCTTCGACCACCAATTCTTGACAAAAATATTTTTGAATAAAGGTCTATATTTAAGTATAGTATTAGTCAACATATTGTAAAAATTAATTATAAATGTAAATTTTTATGGAAAATATATGTTTTTATATTCAAAATCTATTAATAAAGAATAAAAAATTTAGCTCACACTTTCTGATGTTGACTGAAACTCCACTCAACAGGTAGGGATAAACAGTTAGCTCTTTAAAGCATCATATAAGGTGGAATAGAAGGAATAGTTGACTCTTTTTAATACCATCTAGAGCAACAGAAACAATTTTTTTTTGCTAAAATATTGCCATCTGCAGATTTTTTTAAAACTAAAATATTTTTAGACTAAGCTTGGTTTTTGCAGTAAAGTGAGCATAAAATAAAAAAAAAATAATATGCAGTTTTTCATCATAATAATCAGAGAAGAGATTAATTTATTATGATGTTCCAAAAGTTTTTTGAACTATCTAAAAATATTCATTTGCCCAAAAAGGGAAAATGATATGTAAGAGGTTTACTCATTTATGTTTAAATAATAATGAAGAAATATAGCTAACTTAGATATTGGCACAGTTACATTTTAGCTAGCATATGAATAACAAGAAAAGAGAAGGATTCCTCTTGTGCATGTCTATTTATAGGTTTCTACCATGTGATTAATTTCATCAACCATTCTCACTCAAATTTATTAACTCTTTTTATCCTTTTCGCCAAAATTTCCTATAGTTTCCATGGATTCAATATTTTTGCAGACGATAATAAAGTCTTTGAAGAAATTATATTGTCCATCTTCATAAAATAATTTTAAAATTACAAAACAATATTTTTAAAATATATCTAAATATAAATACTACATTTCCACAAAATTAAATATACACATTATAATATTGAAAATAAATATTTAAATTAGAAATATTAAAATAAGTCATTTTATTTTGTTTACTGTTCTCACAATAATTGATATTTCATTTTAAAATTAAAATATCTTTATATTACACATCCTTTTTTTAAAAAAATAGTAACCCATTAAATTTTAAAATAGATCGAAGAAACACAAAATAAACATATGTGCACGTACATACATTCGAATATTATAATAAAGTTATATTATTATCGTAAATCATTTTAATATTACATAAAAATTAATATCAATATTGCTTTATTAATCTTATTTTAAATAACTTGTTCACATATTTGTAATATTAGGGTGTTTTCACAGTGAATTGTCCCTTTTAAAATTTAACTTAATGTACGTGTGTCGACATTTAACTTTAATAGTATATATATTTATCACGAGTTTAAAATTGTTACAAAATCTCAAAAGTTATAATATACTAGATGCGAGATGACATCTTGTATCATAAAAGTGTTTTACATACATGTCAAGCGTTGGTGGTTGAGAGGTCAGCACAGCTGCCTTACAAGCAGTTGTCATGGGTTAGTGGGTTCGCTTCCTGGCCGATGCTATGACACATAAAAAAAAGATACAAAACATAAATTAATATTATTATCGTCACAATAAGTCAATAAGAATATTTAAGTTAACTGTATTATAGAATTTTAGGAGGGTTAAACAATCATTGCAATATATATATATATATATATATATATATATATCAAACAAAATAAATATAATAATCAAAATATTCTAAAATAACACTATAAAATTTGAATATGCCTATATGAAATTAAACATAAAATCTTAGCTGTAGCCAACTTGCAGCATTTTATGTGATTTTGAGTTTGCTACTCAAGTTGGTGTAATATACTGTAAGTTGGCAATAGCAAAGATTTTATGTTACTCAATATGGCGTACAATGCTGTATGTTGGCTATAGCAAAGATTTTATGTTTAATTTTTTTATAGGCATATTCAAATTTTGTAGTGTTATTTTAGAATATATATATATTATAAAATGTGATGAAACATTATCAATATCAGTTTACAGAAAATCCACCCATACAAACAGATATCTTGATTTTAATTCTCATCATCATCCTGCACAAATTTTTTCTGTAGCAAAAAATCTTTTGAGTAGAGCTTATAATTTATCTGATAAAAACATCTTACTCAAGAAATAGAACTTACAAAAAATATTCTACTTTCTAATAATTATAATAAAAACATCATATGTAAGGCTTTACATAACATTAATACTAAAAATAAAAAAGAGGATAGAATTGACAATTCCTCTTTTAATAGAGTAATTTTACCTTACACTAAAAGGGTTACTGATAAAATCAGTAAAGACTATCTTGTTTTAATATAAAGACTACTTTTTCTACTGGCAAAAAAATATTGGTGATTTTTTATATAAACCTAAAGACAGAATATTTTTGGAACACCAAGGAGTTTATGAAATTCCATGTTTGCAGTGCTCAAGAAGCTATGTGGGTCAGTCTAATAGATGAATAAATGTCAGAATTAAGGAACATAAAAATGATTTTAATCAAAAAATTAGCACATCAGTTTTTACTTCCTATTTTTTAGAAATTGGTCACAAACCTGATTTTGACAATACAAAAATACTTGCTAATTTGGAAAAATATGATTTAAGAACCATGAGAGAGTCAATTGAAATATTAAAGAGACCTACTGGTTTTAATAGGGCTGACAAAGCACAACATATTCCTGCTATGTGGAAACCTATCATTTTATCTAATATTAACTTGAAATTAATAGGTGAAAAAACTGAGGGAAATAAACATTTGATAAGCCTCATATTGTAAATGCTGAACTACTTCAAGTTGAATCTCACTTCTCATCTCGCACTGAGTCATGTTATTGTTTGAGATCGAATGATTGTTCTTTCAAAAGTTAACCTTGATAATGGCGGTTACTAGTCTGTCAAAATATCGGATTGTAATGCAAAATAATACACGGTTTGTAAACAAAAAAATTTCTGTTTTATATATATATATATATATAATGGTTACAGTAAGGCCATCATATACAAGGTTTTACATAGCACTGATACTAAAAAGAAAAAAGAGGATAAAATTGATAATTCAAGTGGTTTCAGGGTATAGTAAAGGAATTACTGATAATATTAGTAGAAGACTATCTAATTGTAACAAAAAGACTATTTTTTCCACTAGCAAAAAAAAATTTGGTGTTTTTTCCATCAACCTAAAAACAGAGTACTTTTGGAATACCAAAGTGTTTATGAAATTGCAATATTTGCAGTGATTGAAAGGCTATGTATGTCAACCCAATAGATGAATTAATGTCATAATTAAGAAACATAAAACTGCCTTCAATCAGAAGTTAAATATATCAGCTTTTACTTCAATTTTTTTAGAAAGTGTCCACAAACCTGACTTTGATAATGTTAAAATATTAGCTAATTTGGAAAAGTATAATTTGAGAACTATAAGGGAGACAGATGATATATTAAAAAGGCCAACTGATTTAAACAAAATTGATGAATAACAATGTATTCCAGAATTGTGAAGACACTTATTTTATTTCTTTCTTTCTTTTAATATAAACTTGAAATCAATTGATGGTAAAACAGAAAAAAATTAACATTGTATTAACCCTTATATTCTGAATGCTCAACTATTTCATGCTTCATCTAATTTTTTATCTTATACTGAATCTTGTTACTATTTGAGCTGTGACAGTTTTTCCTTAAATGCTTAATCTTGAGAATGGTGGATGCTGTTTCCTCAAAATGTTGGTGAAGTAACCCAAAATAATACATGGTTTAACTCAAAAACTATTTTATTTACATCATATAACCATGAAAACTTTATATATCTATAAAAGACATTTTGCGGGTTTATCCATGTTAAAAAATTTATATATATATCGTCATATATCACATGACTTCAACTTCACTTGATAGGCTTGTAATTATAAAATAAATTAATGAGCATGCTAATAGCTCTTGTTGATAAAGCTTATTAGAGCTATTAGCATGTTCTTTATTTTATTTTATTTATATATCAAACTACTTTAACAGGTAATGACTTGTAAAATTAAGCTCAATAACAATGGTGACTTGAGGATTACAGGTATCTAATTGAAACTCAAGTTATAATCCCTGATGCTTAAACGTCACAATCTTTTAAACAATCAAATCTTGAGATTTTATTATTTTTTTCATATTTTGTCAGGACACTTTATATTTCTTTATTAGTGTAAAAATTTCTGAACACTCCTCGTATTATACATATCAGGTATGTTAAAAGTAATACTTATCTAAATCTCCACATTTATGTTCAGAGCCTAAAATTCTCTCTGTATGTGTGCATATATATATATATATATATATATATGATAAACAAAACAAGTCATAAATTTCATAAACTTGCTTATAGCTTGCATTTAATGGTCACTAGATGGAGCTTTACCAATACCTCCATACAAGCTTTGTTTACGTAAACACTGAGAGAGACAGAATTCAATATCTCTTTTGTTGTCTCCACCTTTAGATCAGCTGATTTCAAGCTAATTGGCTATCATCAGTGAAGGGTAGGGACTAGAAACTAGATCTAAACACTGACTCTAAACTCAGCATTTATGAAACATGTTTCTATCAGCTTGCAAGCATGATTTTTTCAGATACGTAAATATCTTCAAATCCAGTTAAACAAACTAGACAGCTACATGGGTCTGAATATATATATATATATATGAAACATTGGTTTTTCAGCTTAAACAATCAACTGTAAATCTGTCTACTTTCAATGCTTTAAAAACTTCACCAGTACAAATCTCACACAGGCTGTGACATTTAATCAGATTATGAACCCTTGAAATTTATATACACAATAATTAGCAGTTGTAAAGTGGAATATATTTAACCAATCAGATTTAATTTTCTTTTCTATCTGCTGTCATCACTGTATTATTTCTTCTTATAACAGTTATTATTCTTTAATAGAGAATGACATTAACTTTCTAAATTGACAACAATTTCTGTCCACTTTTATAACATTTTTTGGAACAGCTAATATCACACTACAAAGATTATTTTTGTAACAATCACTGATAGAAATTAAGTGTATTCAAGCAGAGTGTAAATTTATCAGACTTATCATTTGTATAAGGTAATGACTGTTTTCTGTCCACTTTTGATATTTTTGTGGAAGAGTAAATGATAATTGCATCACAGAAATGCATATAAGATGTAGATATATGAAAATTCCAATGAGATGCTATTTAAGTAGTGTTTCAGTAAAATCTTAATTACTTTTTTCTTTAGAAATCACAAAAAATATTAATATGAAATCTAAATTGTAAAGACAGTATTCAGTGCATCAATATTAAAAATCATCTCTCAATGCTGCCTCTGACCTGTGCAATTTAATCCAATGATAAATTGATAAATTTAAAAACTGAAAGTCCTTGGATTGAAGTTCAATTCTATAATTTCCCATGTTTAAATACCACATTTCTTCCAATTGATGAATCACTCAATTATTATGATGCTATTCTTAAAAAACTACAGACAAAGATGAACTATTATTCATCTATTTATCACGAGATCAGGTCTACAACTTTACTACCTGATACATTACTGAAAATTAATGGATGGGTGAAATAAAATTTTAGACTTCTAACTTCGTGTCAGGTTTTCATCATTTGCATCTATCTAAAGATATTGCTCCCAGAGGAGAAACTTTTTTTCTTTTATATTCACAGTATTAAAAGAGATGTTGAAAATACCAACCTAGATTTATCTTTTTCAGAATTATTGACAATTTTTCTCACTAAGTTTAGCATCAAATTATTCACTCGAGAAATCTTTAGACATAAATTTTTTAAATCAATGTCTTTTCTTTTCTTTAAAAAAATAATTTAAACCATGCATTGAAAAAAAAAGTTTTAAAAATTCTACTACAAGGAATATAATTTACACATGATTTTGCAATCATAATTATTTCTCTCCTTAAGCAAAAAAATATACAAGTAAACTTATAAAACAATCATCTATAATTGGGCGATATACCCTTGCCAACATAGACAATATGAAAAATAAAATGACATTAAAGTTTTACTTATATGTATAGGTAGATGATGTGTTATTCAAAATACTTTATCCATGGTAAATAACAATTATCAATTATTAAAGTGTGTATGTTGATGTTTTACATTTTTGTACCTTATCAGAGTTAACTGTATGGGCCATTAGCAAAAAAAAAGACCAATTGATTTTTAAATGTCAATAAGTGAAACTAATATAAGACAAAATGTAATATCAATGAAAAAGTGAATAAACTAAAATAAAGCAGCACTAGATATGTGATTAACAAAGGTACAATTTATGGGCAACTGAATTTATAAAGTGAATTCCAATTGTTGTAAAAAATCTTTAAAGAAATCATGTTAAATATATGAATGACTTATAAAAAATTGCTAGACTAATACAAAGAGAAATAAATGCAAATCTAAAGGAAAATAAATTAAACTCTGGAAAATATTCATTTTGAAATTGTTGAAATATCAATTGACCTCTTACAGAACATTTCACATTTATTATCACCAGTAATTCAACAGAACAAAAGAGATATAATAAAATATATCAACTCATTTGTTAATAAAGTTAAATTATTGTTCAAATTCATATTTCAGGTTAATGTCAAATTGAGCATTGGATACTTCTATGAATAGAAACTGATTTGCTATGTTTCATGTAACATCAACTAAATCCCAAGTAATTGAAGATGTCAGTTCCCATGCATACATTTAGTTGATTTTTCATAAAACAATGCTGTACATAAGACAGAAGATTTCTTTTCAGGGCATAAATAAATAACATTAACAGAATATATATATATATAGTACTTACAGACATTTGAGATGAGTTTCAGGATGTGGTAAAATGTAGGTCTTTTTTTTTGTATGATTTTGATGATAGATACGTTAAACTATAAAGCATTTAACTGTGTTGCTATGACAATGATAATAATGTTAGAAAAAAGGTTTATTACTAATAAAATTGTAAATTGACATTATTTATTTTAAAATGGATATGTGAGTAATAAAGCATAAAGTTTGGATATTATTGTTCTTTTTTTATTATATATATTTTTGTTACTGCATTCATAATAATAAATAATCAACATTAAAACAAAATGTCTAATAGGTCTATTCATTTGTTATTTTATTTGTATGGTATTGTACTGAAAAAATATATATGAAAATATATTATAAATTGTTTAATTTGTGTTAGAATGAAAGAATGGTATTTATATTATGAAACATAAATGTTTGTCATATATAATAATTCTACAGTATTTATTTTCTTTGTTGTATAATATGATTCCTATTTATGAAATGCTGACTAGAGTTGATTAAAGAAGGAATAAAATATATTGCTAGAGTTACAATGATGTCAATGCCAAAAGTTATAAATAAAACTGAATAAAAAAAACTAGGTCTCTCTACTGTCGTTTTCAATAAAAGTGAATCTAAGTTCCTTATGATTTTTTAAAATTTATTTTTAAAAGTATATAAATGTAAAATGGATGTAGGCTGAAAACAATAATGTTTGTTCACTGACTGGGCAGGGTGATTGAATTTGTGAGAGATGACAATTTATTGAAATATGAAAATGAATTCTTAGCATTTTGAAACCATTGAAATGATCTTTGCTTTTAAAAAATACTTGATCTTACCTACTTTTTAATGATGAAAAGGAAATGTTAACAATAAAAAATGGACACTAAGATTACATGCATCTAATGATATAATTTATTAAGCCTGATGCATTATTTATATATGGGATAAAACTTGATTTAATTTTTATAGCATAGTAATGGGTGGAACCAATAGCTAAGGTATTTTATTATTGGCTAAATAAAAGGGTAAGGATATCTACATTGCATGGTCATGTATACAATTAGTGTTTGCACACTTATAACCTTATGTAGATCAAATATCTGCTGAATAAAAAGATAATTTGGATATTTAGAAAACATAGGAATTAACCCAAATGTATTTTGGATCTCATAGCTTTTCACAATATTTCTAATTATTCTGGAATAAGATTATGTTGAATCATACTTTTAAAAAAATAAGCATTTGAACTATGGTACTATTTTGGAAAGTCCATATTTAAAGACTATTATTCAAGTCATTTGCTTATATTTATCATTATTATTGCTATATATATATATCATATTATTATTACTATTTGCGGGATATTCCGTGTAGTGAAAAAGCTAAATGCTGACATTTCAGTACAATATCAAGTACCTTCCTCAGAGTGTCCTCTTTCTCAAATCATAAGAATGAGAAAGAGGACGTTCTGAGGAAGGTACTTGATATTGTACTGAAACATCAGCATTTAGCTTTTTCACTACACGGAATATCCCGCAAATAGTAATAATAATATGACATCTTTTATCCGTGAAAATATTAGAATTAATATATATATATATATATATATATATATATACACACATTTAAAATGTATACTATTTATTAATAGATATATTAGTATAATTTTAGGTTAAGTAGTGATATATTTATATACCTAAATGTATGAGAGTTATGTCTTTCTAAGATTAAATTCATATATTATAGTATAGTAATTATTATTTTAATTTAAAATATTCATTTTTTTAATTTATTGTTTATAAATTAACTTTAGTTACATCACTTATATTAGGAGTTAAAAAGATATTATATTTTTAATATGTATCTATTTTATTGGTAGTCAGAGAGGGATAATACTGTCACCATCAGATGGCGCTGTGACAACATCAACAACTGGCTCGAAGCCTGCAAGTGATAAATTTATATACAAAAGTAACTGAAAATTGACAAATAAAAATGCCTGAGGATATATATATCCAATAAATACATCAAAAGTACAAATTATAAAAAAAAAACAAGAAAATGCTATAAAATTCAAATTAAAAAAAAAATCGATGAAAATACAAGAAAGATCTACCCCTCCCCTAAAATCAAAAATTCTTCAATTAACTTGAAAAATAAACATGCCTGAAGATATATATATATCCAAGAAATACATTGAAAGTACAAATTATAAAAAAAAAAACAAGAAAATGCTATAAAATTCAAATTAAAAAAAAAAAAATCGATGAAAATACGAAAAAGACCTACCCCCCCTAAAATCAAAAATTCTTCACTTAACTCAAAAAATAAACATGCCTGAGACAATATAGACCCAAGAAATACATCAAAAGAACAAATTATAAAAAAACCAAGAAAATGCTATAAAATTCAAATTTAAAAAAAATCGATGAAAATACAAGAAAGAACTCCCTCCCCCCTAAAATCAAAGAAACATGGTGGACAAAGAGTGGAAAATCCAAAAACATCAAATTATTTAACTTTCAACATAAATACTCATCTACAATCATATTGGAAAGCAATTAATTGCTCTCTGGCTTTCAAATTATTGCATATCTAAATTGAGCAATAATATTTAAATAATTAAAAAGCAATACAAAAACAATAATTATCAACGTAAAATCCACCCCTACCCCCAAAGTAGCTGAAATTGGCAAATTAAGTAGCTTTCAATATTTGCAAACAATAGATTTAAAAGCAATGGCTATATAAACTAAAAAGATTATCACATGAGAGAATCTATTTCTCAAATTAATTATTGATTGGTTTGAAATTATGGCATATCATCAAAAATAAGTCAAACATAAAATGTACCCTCTCCCTCAATGAAGAATTTCTATCCAAAAATAACTGAAATGGAAAATTAAATCAAACAAATACTTCTAAAGTACAAATTAAAAAAAAAAACAACCCCAAAAAACACTATGCTCAAGAATTTGATCAAAAATAATTAAAATGGAAATACAGAATTTGGTGTATTACTAAGAGATAATCCCCCTCCTGCATGAAGTTATAGCAAGTTATTCATTATTTATTGATTAATAATTATATCAAGTTTAAAATAGAGTTTAAAATAATCATTGATTACAGTTACAGGAAAAAAATATTATATTTATTGTCAAGAACGTTACAAGATTTTATTTTAACAAGAATTTAAATAAATAAGAATATTAAAATAGAGTTTTAAAAATATATTTGTAGAAATTTTACCAACTTTTTGTTCGAAGTTCAGTTCACCGCCATTTACACAATGATGAGTTGATTGATGTGCTGCCTTGTTTACAACTCTTCTTTAATTAAAATTATAAAATTTACCTTTCTATTCTTAAATTTCTTAGGTTAGCACTTTTATCAAAGGTGATTGATCTCCATGTGAATAATAGCAGATTAAAAAAATATTTAACAGAAGACATTGACAAAACACTAGCAAAGTTATTTAAAGAAGTTGCTGATTGAAATATAGCATATATAATATCCCAATGCAGTTTCAAATAACAAATGATTCTTCAGCATTTTGACAAAGCGAAAATATTTTCTTTAAAATTTACTTTAGTACCATATTCTGTGCACACTGGTAATTATATATAAGATGCATATTTCATTACATTTTATTTAAACAAAGTTGCAAATTGAAATATGATGTAATAGCTCTTTCTTACATTAAAAAATATAGGCGCAAACAATATCCTTCCACAAAATATAACACCTCCAATGCAATTCAAAATATGAAATGATTTTCTTTAATTAAAATTATCAAATAATAAATGATTCTTCAGCATTTTGACAAAGAGAAATGATTTTCTTTAAAATATACTTTAGTACCATATTCTGGAAATTATATATAGATGCATATTTCATTATGTTTTATTTAAACAAAGTGGCAAATTGATATGTGACATAATAGCTCTTTATTACATTAAAAAAATAAATTTTAAATGTATATTTTAAAGAAAATAATTTCTCTTTGTCAAATTGCTGAAGAATCATTTATTATTTGATAATTTTAATTAAAGAAAATCATTTTGTATTTTGAATTGCATTGGTGGTGTTATATTTTGTGGAAGGATATTGTTTGCACCTATATTTTTTAATGTAAGAAAGAGCTATTATGTCACATTTCAATTTGCAACTTTGTTTAAATAAAATGTAATGAAATATGCATCTTATATATAATTACCACTGTGCATAGAATATGGTACTAAAGTAAATTTTAAAGAAAATATTTTCACTTTGTCAAAATGCTGAAGAATAATTTGTTATTTGAAAACGCATTGGGATATTATATATGCTATATTTCAATCAGCAACTGCTTTAGATAATTGTGTAAATGGCAGTGAACTGAACTTCGAACAAAAAGTTGGTAAAATTTCTACAAATATATTTTTAAAACTCTATTTTAATATTCTTATTTATTTAAATTCTTGTTAAAATAAAATCTTGTAATGTTCTTGACAATAAATATAATATTTTTTCCTGTAACTGTAATCAATGATTATTTTAAACTCTATTTTAGATATAATTATTAATTAATAAATAATGAATAACTTGCTATAACTTCTTGTGGGAGAGGGGATTTATCTCTTAGTAATACACCAAATTCTGTATTTCCATTTTAATTATTTTTGATCGAATTCTTGAGCATAGTGTTTTTTTGGGATTGTTTTTTTTTAAATTTGTATTTTAGAAGTATTTGTTTGATTTAATTTGTCCATTTTAATTATTTTTGGATAGAAATTCTGCATTGGGGGAGGGGGTATTTTTTACGTTTGACTTAGTTTTGATGATGTGCCATAATTTCAAACCAGTCAATAATTAATTTGAGAAATAGATTCTCTCATGTAATATTATTTTTGGTTTATATAACCGTTGCTTTTAAATCTGATCATTTGCAAATATTGAAAGCTACTTAATTTGCCAATTTCAGCTACTTTGGGGGTTCGGGTGGATTTTACGTTGATATTTTTTTTTGTATTGCTTTTTAATTATTTGAATATTATTGCTCAATTTAGATATGCACTAATTTGAAAGCCAGAGAGCAATTAATTGCTTTCCAATATGATCGTAGATGCATATTTATGTTGAAAGGTAAATAATTTGATGGTTTTAGATTTCCCACTCTTTGTCCACCATGTTTTTTTGATTTTAGGGGGGTAGGTCTTTCTTGTATTCTCAACAATTTTTTTTTTAATTTGAATTTTATAGCATTTTCTTGTTTTTTTTTTATAATTTGTTCTTTCGATGTATTTTTTGATATATATTGCTTCATGCATGTTTATTTTTCAAGTTAAGTGAAGAAATTTTAATTATAGGGAGGGGGGTAGGTCTTTCTCGTATTTTTATCGATTTTTTTTAATTCGAATTTTATAGCATTTTCTTGTTTTTTTTATAATTTGTACTTTCGATGTATTTCTTGGATATATATATCCTCAGACATTTTTATTTGTCAATTTTTAGCTACTTTCATATATAAATTTATCACTTGCAGGCTTCAGGCCAGTTGTTGATTGTGTCGCAGTGCAATCTGATGGCAGCAGTACAGTCCCTTCACAACTAACATTTTATTTTGTTCTTTTAAAATTTATATTAACAAATAAGAAGATACATTTTTGTATATATATATTAACTAGATTTTTATATAAAGATTAGATATATCTTGAATTCTCTTATATTTCAGGGAGTATAAACATTCAATAACATTTTTAGTTTGTCATGTAAGCATGTGTTTGTAATTAGTATCTAATTAGTGAACATTAAGATGCAATAATCTATTTAAATATGAAGTTAATGCCAACTGAAAACTTATTGCTTAAACCATAATCAGATTATATATATATATAATTTTAATTTATATCAATTGTTAATAAATTGTGAATTAATTTAAAACAAATAAACTTACTTAGTTGTCATTTAATTTTACAATGCAAATTTATTGGTTAATCATATTTGAATAAATGATATTCACTAATTGATTATACCACATAATTCATTAGAATCACTTATAAAAATAATTCAAAAATAAAAAATACAGGATGGGTAAGAAAGTGTAATGATGTATCATTTTCTGTTGTATTGAAGTTATTGCTTATTATCTGACAATGTATAGATTTTATATGACAATAAATTAACCGATTTGGCATTACTAAGTATTTAATAAATAATTGGAAACTTAAATATATACAATAGTCAAATATCCACTATAAAAATCATAATGATGTTATAGATATATACTTAATATAATAATCAATCTAAATAAAATTGAAACAAACAACTAATTATTTTTACAATTATTTAATTATCAACCCAGATTTCATCTCTTATTAAGATGAAAACTGTATTGATAATTACATATTTGTACATATAATTAGTTGTTTGTTTCAATTTTATTTAGATTATTATAAAATTGTAAATTTATCATTATTATTTTGTTAGTAACAAATAATAGATATATTAAAATAGAAATTGTATATGAATTGATTTGATGATTAATAAAAGTACAAATATGATAATTGTTGAAGATGAGTGAAGGTAGTTGCAATGAAATATTCAGATATTTTATTTCCAATCATTGTTGATTGAAGTGAATGTTATATTGAGTTAGTATATGTCTATAAAGAATCCATAATCTTATTCAGTTATAAAGATGGTAATAGTAATATATTTTATAGGTTTGGAAATTAAAGTGATTTGCTTTAATTATATTTAAAGTTTATTAGTGTGGATCATAAATTTAGTTTAAATATTAATTGTTAATACTAATATTTAATTATAATAAATATAGCAATCTTTCATATGCTTAGATAGTTATTGTCTAAAGTTTTAATAATTTATCTTTAATAAACTGAAGATTAATTGGATATGATCTGTTAATTGTTAGAATAAGCATCAAATAGGAATTAATCATTTATTTTATATATTTTTATGATTGGATATTGAAAATCTTAAGGTTAGTTACTAGGATGATTTTATTTTATAATATATTAAGTTGGTGAAAATGGAAATATATGTTAGGTTAATTGATTTTGTATTATTATTAAGTATTTATTCTATTATAATTGACTTAGTTAATAAGAGTATATTGATATTAATAGAATAGCAAGATTGAGTTAACAGTACTTTTACTTTATTTAGTTGTAATTTGAAATCAATTACTCAGTTATATATTTTATTAGATATCATGAATATTGTACACTTTTAAGGCATATTAAGATTATTCTTTCATCAATCTATGAATAATTTGGTTTAAATAGAAATAAAAATGTTTGACTTTTGGTACAAGTTTGTATTATTATAAACAGTGTGTTGATTCATAAGAAATATTAAAAGTTATCTGTGCAATTTTTTATCATTATATTATAAGGGAACTATATTATGTACATACAATGTTATTTATAAGTCAGTGATATTTATTATTATTGCTTTATCTTTAAACTTTTGCAAATAATGCTTATATGTTAGGATAGCTTGAAATAATGTTTTATTTGTTTTTTATTCATTCTAAATGCTATTGGAATTTATGAGGATACAACAAAGATTATTATTGTTGTTTTATTAATTTAAATGTTAGATTGTTATTCATTGATTAATATTCATTTTAGTTTTATTTTCATTCTACTACAAATGATGATATAATTTAAGAGCATTACTACATTAGTATAGATCTTTGTTAGTTTATTATTTTTATTCTGTTACAAATGATGTCAATTATTAGGCTATGATTCAGGATATAGCATGCCCCACATATTTATTCTGTTACAATATATTTCACCAATCAATTTTTTAGACTCATGGCATATGATGAATTATCTTTCAGACCAATATTTCTCACAATTCTTGATTTGTTTAAAAAAAATTTCTGGTACATTTCACAATTTATTAAATACATACATACACAAATGGATGTACATGTGTAAACATGTAAGGAGCTATTTCAAATTTTTCTATTTAAACTACAAACCCATTATGCCACTAATGTAGATATGCAAACATAAAATCTGATCCAAAATTACAGCTAATGTGGATTTTAAAATTATGAATTGTGATTCAACGTATATACAGAAGACCAATTATTTTTATGTCCATGTGAAGTATCAATAGTTACATAATTTATATTTATGTACGCTTCTAAAACATTTATTAAATGGCGAAGTGTGTGTCAGTTCTATAGCATATGTGTGAAGAGTATTTCTTTCCAAAATATTACATATATAAATATGCATGTGTATTTAAATCTGACAGAAAGCATAGCAAACAAATCTGTTTAAATAGATAAAAAGTAATGTATTTTCAATATGACCATTACATGACATGCATCTATAACCACCATGCATCTCATCATGTACTTAAATGCACAAGTATCAGGGGTTTTTTCTTTCTTACAAGCATTGACAACATTTTTATTTATATTGTCAAATAATGGATAATGATTTGTAAAAGTAAAACTATAATTGATTTAATTTTTTTTAAAAAAAAAAGCTTTACTGGGCATCATATTTTGTAAAAAAATGGACAGTAATATCTTATATCTATCTATGTTTTTATGTGACTTATCCAAGCCATTAACAATATCATTATTAGAACTTTAAAAAGCAATCATATGCATTTATTATAAATTCAAACTCAATATCTATTTTTCTGTAATTTACTTCTGAATTATATATTTAAATATTAAAACTTTTAATACTTGTATTAAAATTTTGATAAATGTTATCCATTGTGATAGCAATAATGATTTGTTATCTATAAAACGTATCTGCCTGTGTTATAACTACAACGAGTCAAGAAGTTAACTGTCACTGGTCTCACTTTTAAAAATGACCACTATTCTTGAAGCTAAAAAAATAAAACAATAGAGAATAATTAAAATAGATTTTCTTCAATGATTATTAGAATCTTATTATTATTTTTCGATCTTGTTTTTAATTTTTTTTCTTCTTCTTCTTCTTCTTCTTCTTCTTCTTCTTCTTCTTCTTCTTCTTCTTCTTCTTCTTCTTCTTCTTCTTCTTCTTCTTCTTCTTCTTCTTCTTCTTCTTCTTCTTCTTCTTCTTCTTCTTCTTCTTCTTCTTCTTCTTCTTCTTCTTCTTCTTCTTCTTCTTCTTCTTCTTCTTCTTCTTCTTCTTCTTCTTCTTCTTCTTCTTCTTCTTCTTCTTCTTCTTCTTCTTCTTCTTCTTCTTCTTCTTCTTCTTCTTCTTCTTCTTCTTCTTCTTCTTCTTCTTCTTCTTCTTCTTCTTCTTCTTCTTCTTCTTCTTCTTCTTCTTCTTCTTCTTCTTCTTCTTCTTCTTCTTCTTCTTCTTCTTTTCTTCTTCTTCTTCTTCTTCTTCTTCTTCTTCTTCTTCTTCTTCTTCTTCTTCTTCTTCTTCTTCTTCTTCTTCTTCTTCTTCTTCTTCTTCTTCTTCTTCTTCTTCTTCTTCTTCTTCTTCTTCTTCTTCTTCTTCTTCTTCTTCTTCTTCTTCTTCTTCTTCTTCTTCTTCTTCTTCTTCTTCTTCTTCTTCTTCTTCTTCTTCTTCTTCTTCTTCTTCTTCTTCTTCTTCTTCTTCTTCTTCTTCTTCTTCTTCTTCTTCTTCTTCTTCTTCTTCTTCTTCTTCTTCTTCTTCTTCTTCTTCTTCTTCTTATTAATAATAATAATAATAATAATAATAATAATAATAATAATAATAATAATAATAATAATAATAATAATAATAATAATAATAATAATAAAGTGACTACTAAGAAAGAGGAAATGTACTGTTTAATACTGTGAATGAATGTTATTATCATAAGTGTGAACTTTCTATTGTCATAGTTCATTCTTCAGAAATTGATTATTATATAATAACTTGTCTTAATTGAATAATGAGTTATTACAATTTGATTTGCAAGCAGCATTTACAACTTTGCCTTATCTTCTTCATTTAAATGCATTAAGAATTATTGTTAATCATTTGTTCAGCTAGAGATTATCATATCAATTCTAGTTCAAATATAAATTTTAAATATCAGTTTAAGAGCATATATTTCATTGTTAATTAAACATAAATACATTGATAAATCAAATTCGTTTTTCATTTTTTATGTATAAAATTTATTTAAAAAAATATCGAAAACATTAAATAATAAACTAATGTATGATACTTACATGCTCTCATTCATAATATTACAAGATGTACCTGAATAATATATTTATAAACTTTTCTAGAGATAATAATATTCTAGTTCTCTGACAGAATAATCCACAATTTAAAACTTCAATTTCAACGTTGTATTTATCTTTTATTATATTTTTAATGCAGTTATATGTAATATATTTTATATTTTGAACAGGTTATTAGTATTCAATTTTCTGTTACATATTTAATTCTACATAATCCTTAACCAATCACAATTCACTTTGGAATATATTTATAAATATTAATTATTAATTTCTTAAACTTTAAGAAACAATGGGACATTTTGTGAACAAGACAGACTAATAGTACCTCAGATTAATTTTGACCAATCAGATTTCATTTTCACTTGGACCATGACTCATGTAGTTCTTCAAATCCACCTATTTATTATTTGATCTTTATTGAGATACATTATATAATATTACTACTCTGTAAAGTTTACTGCAGTGGTAGAGTATTTGACTCCAGAGCTTCAGGTTCATCACTTCCAGTTGTCAATTTTCTGAACAATGATTTATTTTATTATGTATGAACTTATCTTAATAATAGTGAATATGGATATCAATCATCTACAAACACATGTATAATTATTAATCATTATTAGATTAGATGTTATTACTTTCATTTAATTATAGACATAAACTTTAATGAATTACTATAGTTATACAGATGTAAGATGATCTTCATCTTTTAATCTTTCACTTCTATTTACATATCTTATATTTTTAAAAATAATAATTAACATTCATTCTAAATTTTTAGGTATATAGTTACAGTCATAATAAAACAATGTTGCATGATTTTGAATTGTTAAGAATCTTGACTTAACAAAAAGATCTGTTTGCTGATCAGAATGCACTTTAGGAATAGGAAGTATATTTTTTACAGTACCTTATGTATACATTTGCAATAATATAATGAGTGTGGCAAAAACTCTAAAATGCTTTTCTGATAAATGTTACAAAGAAAAGCATTTAAAATATATCTAGAACTATCTCCATCCCCAAATCAGTTTTGAGCTAATGGCTCTCATCAGTAAGGCATTGGAACATTCAGACACTAGATTTAAAATATCAATTCAAGCCCAGCATTTATACAATACTCACTGATGAGAGCCATTAGCTGGAAACAGGTTTAGGGATAGGGATAAGTCTAGATAGAGATTTTACATGCTTTCTCTTGTGGCATTTATCAGAAAAGCTTGTTTAGAGCTATTAGGATGCTTATTATATTATTGCATTCATAATACAAGTTTATTAAATTAAGTCAGTGATGTATGCCTTGATTTTCTTGCTATTACATTTGAAATGTAAACCTAAGCATTTTTACAAATATAATACTATTACACGAAAAAAAACTAAAAATGAAAAAAAACAGCAACCAGGAATAACATGAACAAACTTCAATAAAATAATGTGCCTTTGATTAGCCTGAAAATCTGGAAAAAAATTAACACTTTAAATATACACGCATAAATTAATATAATCATTTATTATTTAAATTTTTTGATTCTTCTGTTACACATTTTATATAGATGGTATGATACATATAAAATGACATCTTCAAATTTTTTTAAATGCTGGTTCATAAACAAATTTTAATAATTCATTCAATGTTAACAATATTTTTAGGAATTATGACAAATTCTTACAAATCTTGAACCTGTAAATCCATAAATATATTAATTAACACTTTGTAAAAATAATTGTTTTAAGAAAATTTACAAATGAATTTAGGAATGTAAATTGATTTTTTTAAATTGTCTCAATGGTAAGCCAAATGAAATAAAAGGAGAAAAATTGAATAATTATATAATAATGAGTAATTTTATCATGCTGCAGATTTGATTATAGCAAATAAAATATAAAATATTTGCTTCATTTCATTTTAATATTTTAAATTATTTATATTTAAAACAATGGAAAAAAATAGTGTTATAAATATTATTACATGTTATTAATAAAATTATATATATATATTGTAACGATATATAAATATGTCGTTCGTTATAATATATATATATATATACAATAAAAAGTCAGATTTCACATGACATATATAGCTTGCATTTACCAATATGTAAACTTATGAGCATGCTATAACTCTAAACAAGCTTTTATTTATTTTATTTTTTTATTATGATAAATGCTACTACAAGAGCTGAAGAGACCCATAGGTTGAAACTGGTCTGAGGATGGGGACAATCTAAGATAAAGATGATTTGAATGCCTTCTCTTGTAGTAGCATTTATCATAATAAAAAAAATGAATAAACAAAAGCTTGTTTAGAGTTATAGCATGCTCTTAAGTTTATATATATATATATACATAAATGTAAAGAAATATCAGCTCAAATCATCATGCATAATGCTTATTGTACAGATGTCATATTTCCTGAAAAAAATGACAAACAAGTCTTCAGCGTTAATGCATTTCAGGAATAAGCATCTTCATTAGCTAATCCATGGAGATATAATAGTCATAAATTTAATATTTATGGCAGCGCTAATTTTCTATCAGTTATGTTGTTTTAATATAGCTATTATCCATTGATTAAGATAGGACCTCATTGGAATGACTAAAAGAAACTGGTCATATTGCTAACCTTTGAGATTTAACAGCAAGTCAATCCTTGAATAGTATTTCTATAAGATAAATGACTTATATTTGTGAGAAATACTGATAGAGTCCAAGGCAGGTGGTGAAGGTTATTCCTGAGATTTAAAGTTCATTAATATTTTTAATGTAATATAGCATCCACAGATGATTGAAGTTAACAACTCTTCATTTATTTATACATATAAATTGTAGCCTTTCTATTTTGCTACATCATTATATGGTTGTAGTGAATGGTCAATTTTAATAAAAAAATTAAATTTTATATGGTAATTAATAAAAACCTATTATTTAAGTTGTGGGTGAATTTAAATATATTGTTTCTTTAGTATTAAACTTAAGTTAATTTTCTTTCAGTCTATATAATCTATAAGTTAAAAATTTGAAATATATATTGTGCTATTTATTTTAAAGTAAAAAAGTAAATAATAGTGAAAAATCATATAAAGTATTTTAAATCAGCAATAATGCTTAAAAGTTAATCTTTTTATAATTATTAATCATTTTGAATATTGTTATTTATTTAATAGTTTAAAATCATTTAATTAATGGTGAAATAATTGAAAAGTGAGATGTGTGTTAATAGATATTAATAATAAATGAAATTTACTTCCTGGTTCTATATTCAATTTATTAATTGTTTAAATCATAAATGTTATTTTTTAATCATATAAATTTCATAAAGAGCTTCTAAAATCAATAGCTATAATAATAATGCAAATTACAAACTTTAACTACTTCAGCTTCAAGCCGCCATATTGAACTTTTTAAAATAATGGCCTGAGACACAATTTTCATAATAACTTCAGTTTTAACTATGTTAGAACAAAAACAATTACATTGCTAGAAACTAGAAAAATTAAAAAAAACAATAAGCATAAAATAAATAGTGATAACTATATAAAAAATAAGGAAAAAAAAGAAATTTTCACATTCGAAATAATTATTATTTTATTGTTTGTTCATAATTTGGAAATTAACATTAACTAAAATTCAAAATTCATCTTCAGTGATAATTTCTTTCTATTCCTTACAAAATTATCTTTCTAAACATGTATAATATGTCTTACCTGAGATAATCCATAGCTTCACAATCTCCAAACAAAGTCGGATATGACTTGTTCATTTCTATCTTGTACCCCAAATGTTCTAAATGTCAAAGGCGTCTATAAAGAAAAAGATTCATCCTAATAAAAGATACAAAAGAAATCATCATAGCAATTGGCTTCTTGTATGTCTAAAACTAGAAATTGTAGGCTACTTTCTATATCACTGATAAAATGAGTTTTATCTCTTCATTTTATATTTTTTGTGTGTACAATAGTGATGTTTATATTCATTGTGATCACCAATGATGTTTATATTCTTTATGCAGTGCACAAGTGATGTTTATATTTTTTATGTACAGAAGTGATGCTATCTTGTTATATTTATTGTACCACAGATATAATTTATTTGCATATAGTCTATAGACTTGAAAATAATGTTATGAAACATATAGCAAAAGCAAAGCATGATCAAGCATAAAACATAAACAAGAATCAGAATTGGATTATATGTTTGTGTATGCAATGTCTGTCTGTATACATTTGTTTATTAGTCTTATAACTCATTGCTTGTAAACCATATAATATAAACATAATTAATGGTTTTCAAAAAGTATACTTTTGAAAATCATTATTTTTATAAAAATAAGAGGATTAGTGTACATAGAACTTTAGAAAATTACGATATGAATTATATACTAATAAGTTAATTACGATATGAATTCTATATGAGTAAATATATAATTACAAACTAAATCACACTAATTTTTTGATAAATATGAATTCTATGTGAGCATAAATAAATGTATTACAAACTACCTTTAGAAAATTATGATAAATATGAATTCTATACGACCATAAATATATAATTACACACACACCAATTTTTCGATAGATATGAATTGTATATGAGCATAAATAAATAAATATATAACTACAAATTAGCACACACTAATTACAAACTAAAATTAATAAAAAATATATTTTTTCAAAAAATTAAAAAAAAAAATTAAAAAATTTTACTTACGAATAATTACGTTCTTAGTCTGTTGTAAGCCTTGTTTGAGAATAATACCGAAGAAAACTTCACTTGCAGCCGTAAAACATTTTATGTCTTTTATCGTTTCGTGATAAGTACAAAAATTACCAAAAAAAAAACAAAAAAATTAAATACTGTGGTTGATTAAAAAATTCGCCAAAAATCTAAATTTTGACCGATTTTTTTGAAATAAAGATCATTTGAAAGCTAACATATATAGCTAAAAACGGCCATATTTTCTTCGATGTCATCATTATACGTTTTACATCAGCAAAGAAAGAAAATAGCACATCATCAAATGAGCACCGAAGGGCGCAAATGACACCGACAAACCGGAAGTAGTTAAGTATCAAAATTTGATTTTAAATTAAGTGTTTTATTATTAAAAGATATATTTAAATTTTGCATTATTAAAATAAAAAAAATATTGATTTCATAATATTAATTCTAAATTTATTTTAAAGTGTAGACAGATGAATTAATATTCATTTTTTGCCAGATGTCTAAAAATAATTAAACAATCAGGTAATGTGAAAATTTTCCTATAAATAGAAAATAGGCAGGTGATAAAAAGAAGAAATGAAGAAAAAAATTGACGAATAAACTGTATTTTTTGTCTTAAAAATATTAAGTATAAATTTGTGAAAATCTTATTCTTTTAACCTTAAATGTAGTAATACCAATTTTAAAAAGCATGTGATATATTTTAAAAAATGTATTCTTTAATTTCATCATGGAATAAGAACTAAAACTATCCTCATTGTTATACTACAGGAACTGACTATAAACTTGTGAGAATGGAAGGAAGCAAAACTTCATTCAAGTTGATAAAATGTACTTCAATAAAAATCTTGCTGATTATCAAACTGTTTTGCCTACAGAAAATGTAAAGGAAATGTAAGGAATTGATTTTTTATTAATTTTCATATATATAAAGATAGAAAAGTTTTTCTACTAAATATTACCTTTAGTAATGACAGAAATAATTACTTCTATTTAGTAAGACTTTGACATTCCCAGATATGATTGTATTAATGACTTTATTCGAATAATAATAGTGTTAGAGAAGAAAGATATAATACAGCCTAACTTTTAATTTAGTTTATACTATCAACATTAATTATCATCAATGTATTGGAATTATTAACATATTAAATATGAATTCTTGGAAGAATTCTAGAATTTTAAAATTCTACCAGTAAATATTTTTAAAGTTGGAGGAAAGAAAGGAAACTTTTAAGGTATATTAAATGTCATTACTAAATAATAAAATATATAATTACTAGAACATGAAGGAATTTTATCAATAATATAAGGAAGGTTGAATTTTTAGTACACAAACTTTCTAATGTTATTACTAAACAACTTTTATTTAGATTTTTTTTCATGCTTTCATTTATGCTATGAGTAATAGAGAAGAGTGTGAAGGGAAGAAAAGGGGAGAAAGAAATCTCTTTAGTTTCAAGCACCAGATGGTTGTGGTGGTCCTAGCAACAAGATATTCCCAAGAAATGTGATTATTTTATCTAGTTCAAGGAGTTGAAGAAAACTTTTTGTTGATATTATTTTAATTATTTTAATTGTATTGATTAATATTAAGATATTATTAAGTATTTATAATTATTTGATTGTATATGTTATTTTTTAGATTTAAGTATTTTAGAATTTGTTGTATATGGAAACAATCAAACTTTTTCCTCTTGATTCTACTTCTATAACATAAAAGAAATTATATCTACAAGAAAGTCATCGATGATAATCATAAAATATTATGACTAAGGTAACTTTATTATTTTTTATATAAGATATGGGTAATGAATTCTTAAACGCAGAATCAGGTAAAAATAAATATGTGTGATATTTATAATGTGTGTATTTACATGGAAATATATGAGAAAGGATTAAATATATTTATTATAATATTAATGAGTGCATAAGCTTTTATATGTTTGATCTCTTTATAAGTTAAAGATAATTGACTTATTATATTTATGATAAATTATATCATAACCCATTTATTTTTTTAATCTTCTTGGTATGTTCAAAAGTGTGAAAATGTTAAAAATAAGTTTAGATGTTATTCAAGAAATGAGAAATAATATTTTATGTGATGTTAAGTATTTTATAGAGTGTTAGATGTTAAGTTGTGGTACAGGAAAGTATATTTTTAGGAAATCCTGTAGTGTTAGGAATGTGTTTTCAAAGTTAAATATGTTACAGTATAGAGTAAGTTAGAATATTTGTGTTATATAGATAGTGACATTTTTCTAAAATCTGTAAGAGCTTAAATAGAAGCCAAGCTAGAAATTAAGGTAGACACAAGAAAATGTGACCTTAAGTTACATAGTCCATGATATTATATTCTTTATTATAATTTTATAAGATATCAATCCCATACTTATTATCATGAAAAATCACACTGGTAAATGCATCATATTAAGGAATTGTTGATGTAAGCAATGGTAATAGCTAAATTTTTAAATGTCGATAAAGTAAATTAAATTATTGTGAAGGATGAAACATTAAACAAATAGGATGCTAAAAGAATGTAAGAAGAAATATTTTAGAAATGTTTTTTAATTGAATAGTAGAAATCAAATACAGAATGAATGCCTGAAGTATATGAGATATGATATTGAAAAGAAACTTGATAATTAGTCTTTTTAGTATAAGTAATATAATAAGGTGCCATATCTTAATGAATATTCAAATAATTAAATGTTTATTTTATAACAAAGTAATAAACATAAAAGGTATAACAAGTTATAGAGTTATAATTAAATAATAATATCATCAGAAGATTAAAGGTGAATGAATGATAATATACAAGAATATGTCTGTAAAATATTTAATGACAATATAAAAGAACATATTGGTGAAATATTTAGAATATGATAAAATACAAGTTGTATATATAATTGATATATTTTAATATGGAAGTATTAAAAAGTATTTTAATATTCATGGAGTAAAGTATGGAGTATACTATATCCTAATTAAAGTGAAGTATAAATTATTTATTTTACTATAAGTTTGTGTTAATATTAGTTGTTAAAGTTTTGTATAATATGTTAAATATTTTATTATTATTATTAAATATAAGACGTGCAACTTACTTGAAATTTTGTATTATCACTGTAAATAATATTTATTTTACAAAGCGCAGACGGTATTGAAATTAAACTGAGAGAGTGTCTCAGTATTGGCGATCTGATTGGCTAAGTGCTTGAGAGGTTTGCACTCTCTCAGTTTAATTTCAATATTGTCTGCACTTTGTAAAATAAATATTATTTACATATATTGCTGCAAGTTATAACATCAAAAAACTACTGCATAGTAAATCGAAAGATTTCACACTATATGTTTGTAATTTGAGCTCAGTGAGTTGAGTGTGAAGATATTTAAGATTCATGCTTTCAGATCTAAATACTTTGGACTGGCTTGGATATATAGAAAGACAAGTAAAGAAGAGAGGAACCACTCTTTTCTTGTTAAATTCTCTGTCCCAGTATTGGCAATCTGATTGGCTAAGTGCTATTATCACTGTAATAATTGTTAATGTTGTTTTTAAGTTAATAAAGTGTCGAGAGTCTCTTTTCTTGTTTCCAAATCATTATTCATCATCCTTACTATGCATATATTGTAATAATTAAAGATATTTGGTATTATTGCACATCATCTAAAATAAGATTAGAAATAAGAAAGTATGATTGTTAAAGATATTTGATGTTGTATCCAAAATATAAATTAATGTAAGTTTCCTTCATCTTACTTAATCATCATAATGAAGACTGAATCATTAGTATGCCAAATAAAAATAAAAATGATTGGATTATAATACATGCTGATAAGAAATTATTTTAAATTAGATTATGATAACTAATAGTGATACATATTGGTTAAGAATTTTAATTTAGTTTTTTAGTCAATTATAAGAAACTTTAGTTATTTATTTTGAAAGGAAATAATTGGTGCTATATTTGTTTCTTAATTATTTTAAATGTAACTAAATATAAGTAAAATTACTCTTTATTTTTGGTTATGTAAATGAATTTATTCATTTAATAAGCAACAGTTACCCAAGATGTTGATTGAGTTTAAGATTACTAGTAAAGAAGTGCTATACAATCATTTTAATATGTAAATAAATATTATATTGTATTATAATTAAATTTACCATAGGGAATTATAATATTTAATATAATTTTCTTAGTTTATTGTGAACCATGGGAGTATTGATATTTAAATAGAATAGTTTTGTAATGTTCCTATACCATTGAGAGTATACTTTTTAGTACATACTTAATTTTAAAAAAGGGATACCTTACTGGATGATTAGATAACAAGTCTCATGATCAAACATTACATGATCAGCATTCCATTGATTACTCTGGCTTGCACTGAGTGGTGCTGCTATATGGAAAATTTTGCCTCTGTGAAAACAGGTTGTGTAAGCATAGAGAATGATGATTATGTGATGCTTAATAATTCAATAACAATCCCACCCAACAGGATTATGGTGACTGTGGTTATTAAAAACCAAAGACACCAAAAAATATAAATGTCTTTTCATTTTGGACTGAAAGCTTTATAGTTAGCTAAAAAAGTAAAAGGTGGCTTGGAGGGTTGCATTAGATCCTAAGGTCTAGAAGCACTGCTCTCAGATCCAAGGCTCCTCATTGATAAAAGCCCCAAGCTAAAAAATAGTCTGGGGTATTGGATGAATAGGCACTAGATAAGAATTTTATGTATAAACCTTCCTGCATCCACTGATTACTCTGGCTTGCACTGAGTGGCTCTATTGTGCCTGTTTAACCCTATGACTATTACAGATATATTTGTATGTATTCAAACTTTTTGATTATTATTAGTGTATCCACTATCCCTCTTAATTTCTCCATATCATAATCATCAACCAGTTCAGAATTGGATATGGAGGAACTGAAACAAGGGCAGCATTGATAACATAAAAAAAACAGGAGAATAACGTTGAAGTGCAATAATTATACTCTCTTCCACAAGTTATTAAAAGTATATAGAAATTAGTTTTACCTTGGTTGAGAAATTTAATGGATAAATGTTGAGCTACCAACACAGGTGAGAAGTTTCAGGCATGCCTGACAAGTGAGAATTGTTTACAAATGTATGCGCAGAACAGTGAGAAAGTGCCATCTGTGTTCTGTGCTGGTGAATAATTGTAAAAGCAGGAATGTCTTAATTTTTTTTTAAAAACTTGAAAATATTTTATACGCGTTTAAATTTTTTTCAGAATGGCGTTATTATTTCACTTGATAAAAACCAAATAAATAGTCAAAATGTTGAGTTTCTAATCACAAAATAAATACGTTGTCTTGCATTGGTGGTCGAGAGGTCAGCGCGACTGCCTTACAAGCAGTTGCCCGGGTTGCGGGTTCGCGTCCCGGCCGATGCTATGACACTTTAAAAAAAAAAAAAAAATACGTTTTTTACAAGAAAATGGAGAAAGTTTTTTAGTAGGAGTAGGAGTTGTGGTATATATATAAAACCATCTTGTCTGTTTGCATTTGCTTTGTTTTTAAATATATATACACACCAATTAGGATTGTAAATACCAATAATTTTAATTAAAATCTTCAATCTTATCTAAAAAATAAAGCGATCACGTTTTTATTTTTACCTCACAATAAATACAACTTTGTTTGATCACACATATTTAAATGCGAAAACAAATGTAACCTTTCATCTAATTATATTTTCCAAATTATACTTCAAAGGTTTTTGTTCTTTTTTTTTTTTTTTTTATAAATTCCATTTGATAAATAAACAAAGAGCAGTGAAGCACATTCCAATGCTAATACGCTCAAAAGCAAATAACATTGGCTTTTGATTTTAAGTTATTAGCAAATTGAAAACGTGTCGGTAACAAAATAAACAGTGACAATTTTTTTTGGTCACTTCACTTTTTAAGTTTTAGATTATTAATTTACTTGTATCATTATCATTTGCTATATGATAGATTCCATTCTTAAAACGGATTTTTTCACCTGTTTTGAGCCATTTTCCACATACTATAACATATAATTCCTCATGCTTGAATCTTTTAACACATATCACTGCAATTTTTTTATTATGCCCTAGCATGGACTATGATGGTCTTTTTTCTCAAATAGCTACTTCTTCCACAATTCCCAGTTTCCCACTTTGAATCATATCTGTAGAGTTATTCATACACATGTAGCTTATTCTTGTTAACTGACTATTAATAGACATAATGTTAAATCGATGTAACGGTGACAGAAAATTGTTTCCATTTGGCACCTGCTTGTCAAGCATGCTTATATATGTATGCCTTTTCTTTGTGCATCATTAACTCACACTAATCGATTTATGTTTTTTATTTTTAAAAATTATCTGGATTAGTTTAGTTTCTTTTCTATGCATTTACTTTTAGCTTTTTGCACATTATTTATCTAATTCCTATTTCAGAAATCCAATTAATTTGTTCTTGACTTAACTCTCAATTATTACAAGAAAAATGTATTTTGTACTGCTACCAATTTTCAAATGCCCTAATTTCATATTATTTTTAAATTGAACAAGTGTTCATCTTAGTAATTTCCTAATTATGTCTCTATGGAATTTATCTCACACAGTATACATTTCTTATCCCTCTCATGCTCTTTTCTCATTTGTATATCATAATGCTTGTATTCTAATCAGCTGTAAAAAAAATCATATTTTTTTAAAATGACCATTCTCCCCCCTCCCCTTACTTTTTAAGACAAATATTATAAAATTTATTGTAACTAATGATTACAAAAATAAAAAGCAAATATATTCTATTATAATAATTGATTGTAAGAAATTAATCAACTAACCAAAAATAATGTTATTTTTTCATTTTCAGATTTTATGGCTATATTTCTGTAATTTTTTTATACAAATATTTTAACATTTATTGTAAACAATGCTTACAACCACATTGTAGCCATTGCAGGTTATAATTTATTATAATTTCTCAAGTTATTTTCTTATTAAATACTTATTGATTTTATATATTTTTTATTTACTCAATAAAGTCTCATTTTTTATGCAGATCCAAACAGTTGCATATTCTGAAAAGTAAATAGTGACATGAAGATATATATATATATATAGTGCAACTCAAATTGAAGTTATAATCAGTTAGGAGCAAAACCTGACCAGTTGAGATGAGTACATTTTATATAGAGTATATTTGATATTGGTTGCACACTTATGAAAAGTAAATTAAAATGAATGCACATTTATTTCCCACAGAAAATGAATAATACTAACTATTCCAGAATTTAATAACACATTAAAATTTAAAAACAATACATTTCTCAGGGTATTCTTATAAATGTATGATAATAATTTTACGGTATTCTTAAAAAAAACATATATTCTGTTATGAGCTCTCTTGTATAAAGAAATACTGTGATACAAATTCTTGTGCATTTTAAATAAGACTAGTAAGTTAGCTCTCTTTCTCTCAGTCCTAAATTAAATATAATGTTTGATTAATTAATTGTCAGGGTTATTAACTAAATCAATCTTAATCATTTAGTTAATAAATGTATAGATTTAAAGTTTCTTAAGTCATTCTAAGTATGATGAATGTAAAAAAGAATTTATTTTACATCTCCCTATCCTACTAATTTGTATTTCAGATAGCAATAGTAATTATAAATGGAGTGTATAAATTCAATAAAGTAATATATTTTAATAACATGTAAAGCTGATGATTTTAGTAATAACAAACAGGTATTTAAATATAACAATTGCTTTATTGTAATAACAAGTTTATAAACAAAATATTAATATTAAAAGGGAATAATAAATATAATTTAATAATAAAATTTTATGACAATTTTAATAAATATTATTTATTCTTCGTGAATAAGCTAATCTTGGGTAATGATTATGTGTGTAATTCTAAACTATTGCAAAGACATGGAACTCTATGGGAGAGAATTGAACAGTATTAAAGTAAAAAGCTAATTTTACTTTCAGGAGGGTAAGACTGTTTTACAATGTCCTTAATTATCTTCATAACAGTAATCAATAGATTATCAATTTTATTCTATAAAAGCTGGTTAGTTCTTTGTGTCTTTTGGAGTTAGAAAAATTATTTACTTAGTATCCCTAATGCTATACAAATATATAGGTTCATTCATTATGATATTCATTTTTTTTACTAGAATAACTTGCTATGCTTCTTATATTATGTTTAAAGTTTAAATAATTAGTTAGGAGTGTACCTCTTCCACAAATATGATTTAGTTTATTGGTACATATATATAAGACTGCTTTAGTGCATAATATAGCATTTCACAATTTTTATCATAGAAAAATAATATAGCATTTCACATTATACAATTCATAGGCACTATACAGCAAAATATTCCTTAGTGACTTAATCATCCAGGATACTTCGTTATCTATTAATCTGAAAATAAATTCAAGGACTAATAAAACATAAAGTCAATTAAAGATAAATGGGTTTATTGAAGTTTATGAGTTAGTTTAATTAAATGCAACCTGACTCCAGTATAAAATGTAAATCACACATATTACACTCCTACCCAATATCATTAATAATAATAAAAAGTTGTTATCTGTTCCTTCATAACTCAGTTTTATCTTGAGAACTTTATTATTTATTTATTATTACACTAATAATAGCAACCAAGAAATAATTTAACAACTAAAAACAAAATTTATTTAAATGATTCCTCAAATATGTAATCTTACTTTCATGAATGGATGAGAATTGTCATGTGGAAATATTTTCATTTAATGTTTATAATTTACTGACAATATTTTAATTTAAGCATTAAACGTTCAATAAAAAGCTCAAGGTAATTTTTTTATAGATTTAAATCCTTAGTAATTCTATTCTGGATTATAATAGCTAGTTCATTAATCCATTTCAGAATGTCTGGTAATCAATTTATGATGATGATCATACTTACATATTATGACAATCAAAACAGAAGTCCATTAATATAGGACTGATGTTGAATTGTTTTATGCAAAAAAATAGCTTAATCTTTTAGAGAACACTTGTAGACTAATATCCTGATGATTGGTATTCCTCGTGCATATTAAAAGCAGTAAATTATTAATCCTTTGGTTAAATACACTTAATTTATTTTGAATAATACAAAAAAACTCTGTCAGATAATGAAATTTATTCTTCATGTATAAATCATGATAAATAGAGCAGACAAAATTCAAAAAAATATTAATCACAATGAACAATTTGCCAAATGCTTTCAATACAGTATACCAGAATCATGGTGACATATTAGAACCGAATGGTTAATATTCCAGTGCATGCTTAGTGGAACACTAGTGTTATCAATCAGAAAAACACCAGTGTTCCACTGAGCATGCACTGGAATATTAAATGTTCATTTCCAATATGTCGCCATGATTCTGGCATACTGTACTAGAAGCAAAAGCACTTGGCAAATGTTTGTGGTGATTAATATTTTTTGAATTTTGGCTGTTCTGTTTATTACAATTTATACATGAAGAATAATTTTAATTTATTTTGTTATATAGTTCAGGCCATTATAATGATTTGTAAGAGCTAGAAAATAAATAATAATCCTTAGACTGAATTAACTTCATTGATTTTAATTATGTATTTCCTTGAAAGCTGTGAATTTACATGTTAATTTAGCTTTATGCAAAGTGAAGAAATCTATATAGGGTCCAAACAAATTATTTCAGAATTTGAAAGAAGGGATAAATGATTAGATTGATGTTAAAATGAGTATACTGTCATCAAGCGTTGTTAGCTGAGAGATCATCGCAGCCACCTTGCAAGCAAGTAGTTGGTTGCAGATGGTTGTGGGTTCGCCTCCAGGCTGATGCTATGACATGTGGAAAAAAAGAAAAAAAAATGAGTATATTATAAGGAATATTCCAAAATTCCATTAATAGTTGAAGATCGTAAGTTAGATTTTCTTTAATTTAGTGATCATTCTTATTGTTGTTTATTCGTGTTTGTTCAAAAAGATACATTTTGCCAATTAGGCAAAATTTCTAGAGTGAATTTGCTTTCTCTGCCATTCTGGAAAAAAGCAATAAAAAAAAACTTTTACAATTTAATTCAATTAGATCTTGGGTGCACTATAGTTTTACAAAGACAGATTTAATTTTGCTAAGTATGGAGAGCTGATATTTTATTTAGTCACCATTACCCACAATTCTATGTTTTAGGATTTTATGTAAAAAGGTTCTCCATTGCTATGGTAACATAGAATATCATTTGATCAAAAATTGTCTGGATTTATTCTGAATGTATAATTTTTAAGACATTGAATAAAATGAAAAAAATAATAATAATACCAAATTTTTAATATTATATCTTAATTTTAATTATTAAAAAAATATTTTTAATAACTAAATAATTTTTAATGTCCCTTTAAAATTCTGATATTTTAGTAAATTCATTTTAATAAGTACCTTGCTGAATTGTAATACTAAACAAAATAAGTTAATTTTATATATTACATGGTAAATATTGTATGTGTATACTTAATGTGTTTTTATAAATATTATTTAAAAACCAAACTCATTTACTGTTTGTTTAGTAACAATTTTTTTGTGTAATGGCATCATTTAATTAAGATCACAAATCACTTTTTTTTTTGAATGGAAATGTCATTCTTAAAAATTGTTACTGTGAAAGTTGTACATATAGTTTTTTATAAATATTATTTAAAAACTAAAATCATTTACTGTTTGTTTAGTGCATATTTAAACTAACAATTTTTTTGTGTAATGCTGTCATTTCATTAAGATTGCAAATCACATTTTTTTCTAATTTCAAATGTTCTTAAAAGTTTTCAGTGTCCAAGTCATACATATTTAAATGTCTTGTTTAAAATTATACATTTCTTATTGAAAATGATAAATATATTATGTTTTTACTTTTATTTATTTTTAGTCCTGCAACACGAAGCATGAGTTAGACCTATTATGCCTGTTCACATTTGTATCAACTTTCTGATAACTTTGTAAATCTTGCCAAAATACAATGTACACATTTTTTTGCCAAAGAAGTTGTGTACAAGATCAGTGTACATGTTATTTTGGTCATATCACAAGATTACAAAGTTATCAGTGGATTGATATGAATGTGAACATGCACAGTATGTCTAATACATGCTCCATGTTGCAGCTTTAATATTAAAATACCTATATTTTTTTATAATATGAATTTTATGGGTATGCTTTCTGCAATATACATAAAACTTCAACTGCACTTTTCCAAAAAAAAAAAAGACACAATAACACAAACATATGTATTTTAGATATGCATTGATCAATAAATCAACTTTTAAGATATCTTCAAATACTTTCTAAAATTTTATATTCACTTAGGCAGTTCTATGAGAAAATTTCAAATTTTATTCTTGATCATATTATCTGCTATCTGACCAATAATAGTGGTGGATTTACTTTGTTTAACTAGAAAAGGAAGCCAATACATTTTTTGGGATATATTAAATAATTACAATGGTAAATATTAGACTATAATATATATGTATATTGTAATATAATATTTTTAATGGATGTTTTAGATAGCAATATTAAACTGTGGTGTTGTCCATTTATAATTACTTAATTAAAAAACACTTTACCAGAAACAGTAACTAATGAAAGTCAACTGCCCCAGGCCAAGTGTCAAAGTAAAACTGTCAGGCTGATTGCATTCGTTCCTTCTTTTGAATGCATTCAGACTGCCAGTTTTACTATAACCTTTAGACTGCAGCAGTTGACATTCATTATCTATTGTTCTTGGTTAAATTGTTTTCTAATTAAGCAATTATAAATAAATAACTCCACACATTAAATGTTTTCATATTTATATTGTGATATACAAATATCATTTATTATCCTCTATAGTTTATAACTGAATTAATAAAGAAAACAATTAAAAATATTGTGTTTAGTAAATACATTTATAGTTTGAACAATTTAAACACATATATATTGTCTAATTAACTTAATGTAATTAGAATGGACTTGAGCTCAGACTGATTTCCATGACCACATACATGTGAAAAAGATAAATGATCTTCAATAAAGGTATTTAAACTGAACCAGCAATCATCAATTGATTCAGGTTACCATCTCCCATATACATACAATCAGTGCTCAGTTTATATTAAGATAGAAAATCTTCAAAATTTGATTGACAAGCTTTAATCTTCTCCATCCTCCAACTCTTCAGCCATCCATATCATTGAAAATGTGAGGATAGAATGCTGCATGTGTATACCAATAATATTGGCATTAACAAGGGATTTGAGCATTCCACCAGATTTTCCATGATATAAATGGCTGAGGGTTGAGAAGATTGAAGTTTGTTAATTAAAGTTTGAAGTTTTTTTATTTTGATATAAAGTGAGCACTGATTGTATAAACATGTGGGAGATGGTGATCTGGACCAACTGATGAGTTCTGGTTCAGCATAAAACACTATATTGGAAATCATCTATTTTTTCCCATGTATGTGATAATGTGTATCAGTTGTATAAGATAGAGTGGATAGTTGTAGGAAGCTTGAAAGTCTGAGTTCAAGTCCCTTCTAATTTATAGTTTGAGTCAATTGGAAGTAAATGAACGATTTATTTATTAAAATTTAAAAATAAATACTTTTATTAAGTTATATTGAATGATAACAATGGCTTTATTAAAGTTATTGAAGGAGAATCTCATATTCATGAGCTGCTGCTGCTAATAATGATGACGATGGTGATAATAATAATAATAATAATAATAATAATAATAATAATAAACTGCATTATCATTGGTTGCTAAGTGACAGCAACAAAATCATCAAGAATACATATACTCTCATCTTTAAAAAATTGTATTTTATTTTCATATATTTTTATTAATAGATTCTGGATTTATAGCAAAGAAATAATGCACTGTGAGTAGAAAGTCATTTAGAAAAGGAGAAAGTAAGAACTTTCCTCTTTTAATAATCTTATGATCAAAATATAATGAATAATAACAATCACTATGCTATAAACCATGAAATTATCATGCCATTAGATGTGCTGAATAGTTGGGTCTCCTTTTTAATGGTTAAAATGTTTATGGAATCCTGTGTTTGCTATCGTGGAGATGCCAAATAACATGTCATGGGATAATGAATTTTAAACCAAAATTATATGGCTGAATTTGGTACAAACGCCAACAGTTCAATTTTTTTTAACTTTTACTTGTTAATAATAATTAAGAATATAATGCTAATTACTAACAGATATCAATCAAAATCTTTCTTATTAATGATTATAATTATTAATGCAATCTTATTTTATCATTCGATATACACTTAAATAAAAAAAAAAAAAAATCAAGTAAGACAGACTTAAATCAATTATTAATGAAGTATTTTTCTTTACAAACATAACTACATTTAAAACATAACCAATGCTGGATATAAGTTAGTTTAAATCATCTAAAGTTGTAAATATTAATTCTTATTAAGCGCAATGTCAGCACGTAATACTTAAATAAGGCTATAACTCTAGTACATGCGCATTGAGTGCTTGTAGAGATCTCTCTTGTAATAAATTAAGCACTCACTGCGCATGTACTAAGGTTATAGCCTTATTTAAATTATCTAATAACTATTATTGTAAAAAAAGTATTACTTGGTTTGAAAGATAGAATACAAAAAATATATAACAATATAAAAATTTTCATTAAAGTTTATTTTCTTTTATAATGTGAGCGATGTAACTAACCCTTTTTCGACTGTATGTGATAATGTTTTTTAATTAAAGGTCATATTTGCTAATTGCAATCTGGCAGAGATAAATTAGAAACATATATTGACTGATGTTAGATTGCAGTTGTTAAATAAAAATGATGTTATTTATCTTAGCCATTTAAATGAGTTAATATTTGCTTTAATAAATTTATATTTCATTATTAATCTAAATATCCACTGATTGATCTCTTGCACAAATCATTACATTTTATAAAATTATTTTGTTACACAATTTATCTTCTATTATTAAGATAGCTAACTATATATCCCATACTATTAGCAAGTAAATAATTACTTATTGTATTTTTCTTTCTTTTATTCTAAGCAAAGACATATATCTTGGGAATCATTGGCGTCTTATAAAATTTATGAATCCATTATAGGTATAAATCTAAATCATCTTATACCGTTTTGTAAATCAACTTCTTTATTTATCTATTTATTAGTTATATTTTGGATGCCTAAGTACAGCATTTATTCATTATATTTTGGGTTGCCTAATTATGTAGGGCATAATTAAAAAAGCTACTTGGTTTATAATATTTTCTACTACATTAAGCTTACTCAAATCTGTAGGGCATTTATTGAACAATCAGCTTTACTTAATATTAATTTCACTACCTAAATTTAGGGGACATTATTGGTAATCATTTTATATTTACTATGATATTTATTATTTTCAGTGATCAGAAATATGCATCCATTACATATGGCTTTTTATCCAAGTATTTTCATTGAATTATATATATATATATTAATAATTCAAACAAATATATTTAACACAGTATTCAAAATTAAATAATATATTCTTTACCAGAAGTACTTTCAATTGTTTCACTGACAATCTTTTTCAACTGATAAACAGTTGAAAAAGATTGTCAGGAAACAATAGACTTCTGGTAAAGAATATATTATTTAATTTTGAATACTGTGTTAAATATATTTGTTTAATTATTATTATATAATTTAAAAATACAGACATTTAATGGTTGTAGTTATATATATATATATATAATATATATATATATATATATATATGTAATAAATAAAGTTTGATATCTGTATTCGTTTTACAATATATGTAATGTACAAATCAATATATATATATATATATCAAAATACAGTACAATTTATATAAATTATATTCTTTTAGAAGTACTTTCGACTATACACTTTGTAGTCTTTATCAACTATATAATGTTGAATAATCAAAATGAGACAACCCTTAACAATACCCATAGTTCAATTCAGATTTCCCACAATTTGTTATCTTAACATTTGATGACTGGCGATTCATTAACATTTGACGATTTCTTGAAATCAACATAGCCTCTTTTATTTTACGTTTATTATGACAACGTTCAATTTGAATAATTTTCATATTTTTATAATCAAATTTAAATCCATATTGACAAGATTTATTATGATCAAATATAACAGATGATGAAGGTTTATTTACATCTGTTCCATATTGATTCTCTTTTTGAATTCTAATATATAAAAACATATGTTCTTTTATTCTCTTCTCAAATATACACTTAGATTCACCAATGTATTGTACGCCGCATCCACATATCAATCTATATATAATAGAATTTTGATTAAACTTTGAATTTTGAATTTTAGAATTATTAAGCAATCTATTTATGTTATTTGTAGAGAAAAAAGCAATATGACACAAACCATTATAATTTTTTCTAATAAACTTGACCTGCTCATCTGATATAAATGGCATTGAAATCCATTTCATTTTGATATTTTTATTTTTAATTTTATTATAGTGTTGATTTCTTTCAAATTCTTTAATAATATTAGCAATAGCATTTTTATAATAACCAATTTTCAACAAGTCATTAACAAATAAATGTACATTTTTAATTTTATCACTAGAATATTTACATAATTTTTCATTTCGAAATAAGAATGATTTCAATCCAGACAGCTTATGACACATAGGTACATGTGATTCATATGGAATAAAACCTCTAGTTTCGATTGGTTTAATTAACATAAGATAATCCAAACTGTAATCATTAAGAGTAACTTGAATATCCAATAATTTTATGGAATTGTATTTCTCTTTAGTTATAACCCATTTTATATCCTTAATCTCATTTAATTCATTAAATAAATTGATTATTAATTCTTGTTTTCCACAAATAAGAGCGAAATATAATGAAAAAGTTATGGATCAAATGAAAAAGCTTAAATTTCAAAATAGTGAAATAATAAATATTGATATATCTCGCATGAAATTTATAAATGAAATTTAAAAAAAAGCTAAGAATAAAGCTATTGATAGTCATACATATTATAACTTATATCCATCATCTGCTATTTGCCCTAGGATATTTTCGAATATAAAGCTACACAAAGAAAATTATCCATTGAGATTGATGGTTGATTTTGGTGGTGCATATTATTATCAAACATGTAGATATATTGAATTATTACTTCAAGATATTTTAGGTTTTGGAGAATACACTATTTCCTCATCATTTGATTTTGTAGATAAAATTAAGAATATAAATATAGATTTACATGACACAATTTGTACTTTTGATATAAATGAAATGTATGGATCAATAGATAGAATAGAGTCAATTAATATTATTTATAATGTTCTTGTTTCAAAAAATGTAAAGCCTGATATTATAAATTTTATCATAAAAGTATTGCAGTTTATTGATAAAAATATTTATGTTAATTTTAATAATGAATATTATAAAATGAATTTTGGTTGGCCAATGGGTCTTCCTGCTGTTGCTCAAATTTGTAATTTTGTTATATCAACATATGAAAGTAAAATTTTAAAACAATTGAAATATCAAGAAATTAAAGTATATCATAGATATGTGGATGATGTTTTTATTTGTGGAAAACAAGAATTAATAATCAATTTTTTTAATGAATTAAATGAGATTAAGGATATAAAATGGGTTATAACTAAAGAGAAATACAATTCCATAAAATTCTTGGATATTCAAGTTACTCTTAATGATTACAGTTTGAATTACCTTATGTTAATTAAACCAATTGAAACTAGAGGTTTTATTCCATATGAATCACATGTACCTATGTGTCATAAGCTGTCTGGATTGAAATCATTCTTATTTCGAAATGAAAAATTATGCAAATATTCTAGTGATAAAATTAAAAATGTACATTTATTTGTTAATGACTTGTTGAAAATTGGTTATTATAAAAATGCTATTGCTAATATTATTAAAGGATTTAAAAGAAATCAACACTATAATAAAATTAAAAATAAAAATATCAAAATGAAATGGATTTCAATGCCATTTGTATCAGATGAGCAGGTCAAGTTTATTAGGAAAATTTATAATGGTTTGTGTCATATTGCTTTTTTCTCTACAAATAACATAAATAGATTGCTTAATAATTCTAAAATTCAAAATTCAAAGTTTAATCAAAATTCTATTATATATAGATTGATATGTGGATGCAGCGTACAATACATTGGTGAATCTAAGTGTACATTTGAGAAGAGAATAAAAGAACATATGCTTTTATATAATAGAATTCAAAAAGGGAATCAATATGGAACAGATGTAAATAAACCTTCATCATCTGTTATATTTGATCATAATAAATCTTGTCAATATGGATTTAAATTTGATTATAAAAATATGAAAATTATTCAAATTGAACGTTGTCATAATAAACGTAAAATAAAAGAGGCTATGTTGATTTCAAGAAATTGTCAAATGTTAATGAATCACTAGTCATCAAATGTTAAGATAACAGAATTGTGGGAAATCTGAATTGAACTATGGGTATTGTTAAGGGTTATCTCGTTTTGATTATTCAACGTTATATAGTTGATAAAGACTACAAAGTGTATAGTCGAAAGTACTTCTAAAAGAATATAATTTATATAAATTGTACTGTATTTTGATATATATACATTGATTTGTACATTACATATATATATATATATATATATATATATATATATATATATATATATATATATATGTAATAAATAAAGTTTGATATCTGTATTCGTTTCACAATATATGTAATATACAAATCAATATATATATCAAAATACAGTACAATTTATATAAATTATATTCTTTTAGAAGTACTTTCGACTATACACTTTGTAGTCTTTATCAACTATATAACGTTGAATAATCAAAACGAGACAACCCTTAACAATACCCATAGTTCAATTCAGATTTCCCACAATTCTGTTATCTTAACATTTGATGACTGGTGATTCATTAACATTTGACGATTTCTTGAAATCAACATAGCCTCTTTTATTTTACGTTTATTATGACAACGTTCAATTTGAATAATTTTCATATTTTTATAAACAAATTTAAATCCATATTGACAAGATTTATTATGATCAAATATAACAGATGATGAAGGTTTATTTACATCTGTTCCATATTGATTCTCTTTTTGAATTCTATTATATAAAAGCATATGTTCTTTTATTCTCTTCTCAAATGTACACTTAGATTCACCAATGTATTGTATGCCGCATCCACATATCAATCTATATATAATAGAATTTTGATTAAACTTTGAATTTTGAATTTTAGAATTATTAAGCAATCTATTATACAACTATAGATGATTGGTATTAACTTTAATTTTCAACTTATTTTCTTTATCTTACAAAAATTTAATATTTAGTTCATTAAAACAAATTTTTAGATGTATAAAGATACTATTTTAGCTGTGAATTGTACATTCTTGGACAAGAGCAAAAATCAGAAAGTGGTATAAAGATGGGCATAGGATAACATTACCATTTAAAATTAATTGAGTAGACAAATTTACAATAAATGTTTCAGAAGAGATTAGCCACAAACTTGAACATTAAACATTCATTGATCAAAGTATAACCTGTTAGATACAATATTCAAATATCACAAATGTTTGAACATCTAACCATTAAAATTGTTTTGTTTTTTTTTAATTTATTTTTTCAGACATGATCCTAATGTGAAGAAAAAAGATAGCTAATATCAAAAGAGTGACCATAAAAAAAATGCACCATATTAAACAACATATAAATTCGGAAAGATGACTTTTCCATTGATGCTAACACTAAAGGATAAGTATTATGTAAAACAAATAGACAATAAAGTCAACAGCTGACTGCGCAACAAGTTTCTATTAATTTGATTCAGTACTTACACTTTGATACCTTGAATGAAGAAAGAGATGTCACATTTTATATATTTTTAAATTTTTTACATTTTAAATTTTAAAATTAAAAAAAAAGTGTGAAATTTTGCCAAAAGCATTAACAAGTGACAGAATGTATTATCATCTTAACAATTACAAACCACAAATTGGATAAAAATTATTGCATTCTAAATCGACATCTATACATAAAAGCAGATTAAAACTATTTTCTTTAATCTCTCTGATGGGAATACACTTAGTATATAATTCAGTTACTTTACTTTGCTGAATAATGTTCTGTCTTGTAGGGTTTTATATATATATATATATATATATATATATATATATATATATATTATATATATATATATATATATATATATATATATATATTTTATTCTCCCCTCCCCCCCCAGGTCATAACAAACCAATATAATCTATCATAAAATGAATGTTTGTTAAAACGTGTATAGAATATATTACAAAATGTCTAAACTTTAATGTAAAATAAACTGCTTTTATACATAATCTAAATATGCATACTGATGAATTGAAGCAATATTAAATTAACTACTCAAACACCATTTAACAATCAAATAAATCATATCACCTGTAATATATAAATTATAAATATGAACATCACACTAAAATAACCAATGTATCAGCATATTCAATACTATTGTTTTATGCCTGACAATACTGATATTTATTTGACAACTGAGTCATTTAATTTCTAATGATCAAAGGCAGAGATCCAATCTAAATGTAGTATTAGAAAAATAATCACATTCTCTATTGCCACTTTACTATTTCTTGATTTAAAGATGTGTAAAACTATGACTCTCAGTTTATCTCCAATTGAACATTTTAAATTGTTTAAATTCAACAAGTTATTCTTGCTTCCAAGCATTACAAAAATATGCAATAACCTTGCAATGAACTTTGTTCATTACATTAGAAAAGAAATTAGTTTTCTCAGCTTCTAGCTGAAGATTGATACTGTAAGCAATGAAACATTGTAATAAGTAATGGTTAGTTACTTTTATGACTAAGTTCTGCCCTTTCAATTATGCTTTTTAATTTTTTTTTAATTTTGAACTTATAGTTCCTCAATGTCTAAAGTATAACACTTGGTTTTATGTTCTCAGAATTCAGCATAAATCTAATCATAAATTTAGGTTTTGCAGTTTATTTATTTCTAGAAATAGTTTTTGACTAATGATCTTCAATAATAAAGAGAATTGTTTTTCAGTATAACAGTCCAGCAAATACATTTCTTTAAACAGTGGAAAGAGATCTGAAGAAGGCTGTTGGCTAGTCAAAAGAATCAACTATTTTTGGAAGTTTGAAATAATAAAATATATCTGCATTAATAGCATGACTTACTTATGTTAATATCTTAAAATAATGAAATCTTTTTATCCAAATATTATTCTCTTGTCTAGCTGTATATATGGATTTTATCAGTTACTAGCTTAAATAATATTTTAATTTGCGAAGCGCCGATAGTTGAAAACTGAAATAAATCGAGATACTGCAAATCTCTAGCGCTCATAAACAATACATAACTGACAGCCAATCAGATGTCATGGATAGCCATCTAAAATGACATCAAACCTAAACACACAACAAAGATTTTACAAGAAAAGGGCAGCCACCCTTCTCTCAACTTTTCTTTCTATATATCTAAGCCAGTCGTAAGCATTTAGGTTTGAAAGCTTGAAGCTTTAAATATCTTCACAATTAACTCACAGAGTCTAAATCATAAACATACAATGTGAAATCCTATGATTTACTATGAAGTAGTTTTTAGAATACATAACAAGTAGTAAAGTATGTAAATAATATTTTAATTTGTGAAGCGCCAATAGTTGAAAATTGAAATAAATTGAGATACTGCAAATCTCTAGTGCTCGTTACAATACATAACTGACAGCCAATCAGATGCCAAGGATAGCTGTCTAAAATGACATCCAAACCTAAACACACAACAAAGATTGTATGAGAAAAGGGTGGCCACATCCTTCTCTCAACTTTTCTTTCTATATATCTAAGCAAGTCACAGTAGTTTTATAATAGCATGTTGAAACTGCCAGAGGGTGTTATTCCTATGATAGCACACAGAAATATGCCATTTAGGTGGCCTCCACTATCGAACATTCTATTTCTAATGTGTAAGCCTAAAAATAGTCCGTTGTACAGGGTGGCTGTGTCTATTTTTATGCTAATGCACAGAAACATGAGATTTAATCTGCCGCAGAAGCTATCATGTCAGCTTACAGCTCAGATTTATGGTAAGCATTTTTCATGTGTGATCACATTTCACTTTTGACTACAGTATTGTGTGAGGGTGGCTGGAATTCTGATTGTCAAAACTATTTTAATATTCATTAAGACCACCTTCCTTTCTATCTCCCATGTTTTATAAATGTCTACTAACAATTATGAGCATAGTCTCATGCTTCCATAGCCCACATTTCCTGCTCAAAAAAATTGGCAAGTGTAGGTGCAAGTGCGATTTGGATCAAATCATGCTCTAAGTCACGTTTCTGTGAGAACAACTGCGAGCTTAATCAAATGGCTGAAATAGTAAAGTTTCTGAATGTCAAAGTTCTCTGACTGCTGGAAGGGTTATCAAACAAAAGAGCTTAAAGCTGCATGCATGCTGTTCCTGAAGAGCCCAAAAATTTGGTTTTAATTGCCATATATATTTATGTTTTTGTAATTACCGTAAAAACTTTGTCAACCTTCGAGTTGCATTCCGTTTTGTTATGAATTATAACCCCCCCCCCCAAGTTTGACTTTTTGTTGTAAATGTTACCGTTAAATGGAAATATATTTATTTGTAATTTATAAAATAAAAAAAAGCTGATTTCATAGAATACCGAACCGAAAATGTAAGTAATGAGAAGAATAAAAATTAACTACTTTTTAAAATTAATTTTGATTTATGTATTTTTTTGTTTCAAAATTGATTTGATAGTACTTTTAAATGTGATAAACAAACCAAAAAAATACAAAAAAAAAAACCCAGCCCAAAAATATAAGTAATGTAAAGAATGAAAAAAAAAAGTACTTTTTTAAATTTATTTTTTGATTTATGCATTTTTTGTGTTAAAAAATTTATTTGATATTACTTTTAAATGTGATAAACAAACCAAAAAAAAAAAAACCCGGCCCCGGCAACATTATATTTATCTTTGTTTACAAACAAACCATGCCCTCTAGTGGTTTCAACATGCTATTATAAAACTACCCAAGTCGCAAGCGTTTAGGTTTGAAAGCTTGAAGCTTCAAATATCTTCACAATTAACTCACTGAGTCTAAATCATAAACATACAATGTGAAATCCTATGATTTACTACGAAGTAGTTTTTAGAATACATAACAAGCAGCAAAGTATGTAAATATTTTAATTTGCAAAGTGCTGATAGTTAAAAACTGAAATAAATCGAGATACTGCAAATCTCTAGCACTCGTTACAATACAAAACTAACAGCCAATCAGATGTCAAGGATAGCCATCTAAAATGACATCAAACCTAAACACCCAACAAAGATTTTATGAGAAAAGGGCAGCCACCCTTCTCTCAACTTTTCTTTCTATATATATATAAGCCAGTCATAAGCATTTAGGTTTGAAAGCTTGAAGATATAAATATCTTCACAATTAACTCACTGAGTCTAAATCATAAATGTACAATGCGAAATCCTATGATTTACTACATAGTAGTTTTTAGAATATATAACAAGCAGTAAAGTTAAAATATTATTTACATACTTTGCTGCTTGTTATGTATTCTAAAAACTACTTCGTAGTAAATCATAGGATTTCGCATTGTACGTTTATGATTTAGACTCAGTGGGTTAATTGCGAAGATATCTAAATCTTCAAGTTTTCAAACCTAAATGCTTATGACTGGCTTAGATATATAGAAAGAAAAGTTGAGAGAAGGGTGGCTGCCCTTTTCTCATAAAATCTTTGTTGTCTGTTTAGGTTTGATGTCATTTTAGATGGCTATCCTTGACATCTGATTGGCTGTCAGTTATGTATTGTAATGAGAACTAGAGATTTGCAGTATCTTGATTTATTTCAGTTACTAGCTTATAATTTTACTTATAAACATTATGGAGGTACTCTGACCTCCTAACTAAATAATGATGTTCATCAAAACAAAATAATACAAGATATCTTTAATCTAATCTGCATTTAATTGCTCTATAAAATCGCAATAATCAGTAGAAACCAAGTTGTAGTTGTAACTGATCCTGTATTTGTGGGAATTGATCTTCATCAGAGAGATCTCGTTTTACACTATTTAAAATTTAATTGGTTTGATCCAAACATTATATTGGATGTGGATATTAATGATTGCATATGTGGTTTTGTAATAAAAAATATGTATTTATTTTTAGGTGTTACAATTTTTGAATATTCCTCCAAAATACTGTCCATTTGATGGAATGCACCTATCTAAATGTGTTTTCCATTTTTTGAAATGGTCATGAAACTCTGCAATCTGATGTTTTTAATGCCCATTGTTTTTTTCTTCACCACTTCCAAGTCTGCAAAATGTTTTCTTTGAGGCATTTCTCATTCAGAAGAATAAAAAGAAGTCACATGGAGAAAGTTTGGGTGAATGTGATGGATCCCATAAGATAAAAAATACATTTTTGGTTAAAAATTGGTTTCACATTCAAGGCTTTTTGCACTGGTACATTTGTCAGTAAAATGCCTTACCATTACAAATGAAGTCTGAGTAAACAATGCCATTTGCATCAAAATAAAAAAAATCAACCTTATCTTGATATAGGACTTCACTCACAACACATTTTGGGATGTGGTGAACTTGAACTCTTCCATTAAACCACTCATAAATTTGTGTTTTCCTCAGAGCAGCTTGCTTGTAAGTCGTTTTAAGCATTATGAATGTTTTCACAGTGGCAACTTTTCCACCATCACAAAAATTGACAAATAAGCAAGACATACTTAACAAAAATATTTACTACACAGCACCATGATTTCATTTGATTGCAGTTAGAAGACTGGCACAAGGACTCCCCACAAGGGACATCGAGTGGGTACTATGCACTAGTCCCCAGAGAATAATTCCAGTTATTTTGGCTACCTCCATGTATATTATTAAAAGAATGAAAATGTCATTTGGGTATTAGATGATCTAATGGGATATATACTTATATACTACGAATAGCAAAATGTATTTTCAATGAATGGCTTAAAATTGAATTTCATAAGTAGTGATATACAAATTAAAAAAGCATATGCAACATTTGAAAGAGAAGCTATACCGATTCCAAAAATTTTTATGCGCTAAGCGCGTTCGAGGTGATTTGCCTCATATTCATAGCGGTAATATGAGGCAAATGGCCTCGAAAGCGCTTAGCACATAACAATTTTTGGAATCAGTATAGCATCTCTTTCAAGTGTTGCATACGCTTTTTTAATTTGTATATTAAATTATCGAGGGAGAAGTTTAAAATCTGTATTATTTTATAAGTAGTGATAGTAATAAGACAGACTTAAAATAACGTGGAGTACCACTGCAAATAAAACATTCATAAGGACTTGATAAGTCACAGAATGTGACTAAACAGATTTTAGAAGATAGTAATCTGTATAAAAAAGGTAGACTATTGTACAAGTGAGAATTTAATAGAATAAAAATAAAAATAAAATAACAATAATAATATACTTAAAAATCACTTTTTTAAAACAAAAAAGCTACATTTTTATTGATATATAAGAATAAAATGAAATATAATACCATTTATTATTTGCTCATCATCATTATTTGAGAGCATATGGTCCCAATATATATTTTATTGTATTTCAGTTATATATTTACATTTTTATTATTACTCCCACATCCATCTCTTAAAACATTATTACTATAAAAAATTTTCAGCTCATGGCCAAGTAGGCATGTACTACTTATTGAGCCATAATATTATTTTGATGGTCTCTGATTTTAATGAGGAAAAAAATTCATAATTTTAATAATGCTAATCCATTCTCTAGCATTCTATTTAAGAACCATCTTTGTAACCATGCATCGCTAAAGGATACTATGTGGCAGGATCAAACACATTTATAGATTAATTTCTAGCTATTGGTCTTTGTCAGCGAGAAACACTATATCACCTTCAAAACATTAAAGTGTTTGAAATTTCAAGTCACTGTCTTGAACAAAACAAATAAAATAAAAGAAACTATGGATGGATATAAAATTCATTCATTAATGAATCCTCAAAGTAAAACCTAGTCTGGAGACCTATTGGCAATGCCATATAATTTAATGCCCATCCGTCATTTTTGACTTCATAGAATGATACAGATTGGATTAATGCTGTTAATCCAAATGCAAAATGTAAATTAGAATTATATGTTACTACTCTGATACAACCGTAAAGCTTTTAATTCATGTTAATATTAAAAAAATAAAGAATCTCTATTTCATGTTAAAAAATAAATAAATATTTATACTATAGTTTTGATGTTTACAAAAAATATCAATTATGATAAAACTGCAAGCCTAAATGTCTGATTCAAATCTTTACATCTACGATTTTATAATTATTGCCTACAGATGTACATTGAAAAAAAAAAACCCCAAGAAAATATATAATTTTTCAAAAATTTCTCGGTATACTTTCATTTTTATTTATAAAATATACTTTATGTCATTTATTTAAAAAAAATCTCTACATAATTAATTTATATTTTTTTCAAAAATGTAATTACATATATTCTCTATTGATATTAACTAATATTTATAATGCTTTTTTTATTATTATATATATTTTTTGTTATTACAATTTTTGAAATAATTAAAAATGAAATTATTTTTTTGATCACGTGGTTTTTATTAAAACGTCTTGACAATTTGCCATTTGATTTTTTTCCACATTTATTTGAAATGTTAATATTTTTTAAAGTTTAATCAAATTGTGAAAAGCATTATGGAAAAATTTCCCATAATTCCAATCAGCCTGTCGATTAAAGTATGAGATTTGTCTATCTTAATATATATCTGAGCACTTATAGCATATATGTGTAGAGATGGTAATCTGGACCAACTGATGATTGCTGGTTTAGCATGAAATACGTATGTTGGTGATTATTTATCTTTTCAACATATATTTGTTCAAGTGTAACAGTTTTATGAGATAGTGTGGAGAGTGGTGGGTCGTGTGAAAGTTTGTGCTCATATACCCTATATATTACATATATAGACACAGATATATAATAAGCCTATGTGTTTCAGTTATTACATAGTAGAGATGTCTGCCCATCCTTTGTATATGTATTAAATGAATTATTTCCTGTACATGAAGGGTCAGATTGACCTTAGATCAACATGGGTGTGACAAGAATCTCAGCCTGAGGGTAGCCTTTGAGCATTCCATCATCAGATTTTCAGTTGGATGGATGGTTGAGGAATTGGAGTGTGGAGTAGATGGAAGCCTGTCCATTAAGGTATGAGGTTTGGCTATCTTAATATATATCTGAGCACTTATAGCATATACGTGAAGAGATGGTAATCTGGACCAACTGATGATTGCTGGTTTAGCATGAAATACATATATTGGTGATTATTAATCTTTTCAACATATGTGTTTAAGTATATCAGTGTTATGAGACTGTGGAGAGTGGTGGGTCATGTGAAAGTCTGTGCTCATATACACTATATATTCATTCTATAGTTTTTTATAATTTATTTTCCCTTAATCTAACCTTTGTTTTGTATTTTCAAGTCAAAATAAAAGTGAAAATCACAAAAACAAAAGTAATCTGTATCATTTTTTTTACTATTATGTTTTTAAAGTAATTTTAATTACAGATTATGGAAAATCATTTAAGAAAATCATGAACATCTCAAATAACACAAGCTTAAGAGAAAATGAAGACAAATGTTCAAAAATGTAGACTATGTGAAATATTTATGTTAAATAAATGAATACACACACAATGCAAAGAAAAAAAACAGTCTGAAAATCCAAATAGGTAATAAAAGAATATGTAATATTTCCAGAAGCTATTTGAAGTAGATAGCTGGGTTTGAAGACATGGAGGTGACTAAAAATTTCATATTTTCTCCTCAACAGGTAACTCTTAGATAAATGCTGGCTTTGGGTTAGTATTTTTAGATCTAGTGTCTGAAGCTATCCTGGCACCTCACTGAGCAGTGCCAAAGCACAAAACCATTGGTCTGAGGTTTGGGTATGGTTTCTGATAGAGATATTTTAAATTCTTTCTCTTGCTAACATTTTGTCAACAAAGCTTGTTAAAGCAATTACCAAAGCACAAACTTAAAAAATTGAGTCATGTGATATATGACTCTTTTTATTTGCATATATGTATTGGAAAAATTTGCTAATATATAAAAATCTTTTGGTTTTGCCATTAGGTGTCTAAAATGGGCAAATAATGAATGACACATATATGTTATGGCTGGAGATTACATCTTTCTAGATTTGTTTATATAAATTTTTGCTAATTAGTTAATTATAGATGTATGCTTATAATTAGAAAATTTTTATGGGCATTTAAAAATAAATTTTTTTCTCCCATTTACAGTGAAATTTTATGCAGGAATTCACGATAGTAATCATCAGCAATTTGTATTTATTATTTTGAATAATAATTATTTGCTATAATGATTTTTATAGAAAAATCAAAACTTTTTAAAATTGCTATGCCATTTTGTAAGACTGATAACATCATATGATAATGACTTCATGAAGAGAATGTCATTTTAAACTGTCATGGCAACATTTAATGATAAAAAGTACAATAGAGAATGCAGTTTATTCATTTATATACAGTAAATATTTTTATTATAGAGTATATGATTATTGTATTTACCTCATTTTTATAAAATATTTTTGTCAATATGTATTTTAGTTTATGGGGCATCCAAGATAAATAAGACTTTCATCTTATAAGTAGTCAAAAATAGAATTTTCATTTAATACAATACACAATTAAAACATCCTTGAGTAAATATTTTTATTATAGAGTATATGATTATTGTATTTACCTCATTTTTATAAAATATTTTTGTCAATATGTATTTTAGTTTATGGGGCATCCAAGATAAATAAGACTTTCATCTTATAAGTAGTCAAAAATAGAATTTTCATTTAATACAATACACAATGAAAACATCCTCGAGTCACATACAATAAAAAGTATATTAATAACAAATTTTAAAATTTCCCCATTAGCTGAAACACATTCACTTAACATTTGCCTAAAACTTTTTTAAAAGCTAATTCTACCCAAGGCAAAAATGCCACCATCATAAATCTAAATTACTTCCACTAAATAAAGATAAAAAAGAAATTATTTCATGCATTATGCAATTAATAATCAATTTTCTATGATCAAACAGCATTAACATAATTTAAAAATATCATTTATTAGTTTGATTTATACTCAGTACTTTATAAATTGTTTCTGTTACTTCCTAGATACTGGCAGTTTCTATTATAAATGTAAAATAACAAATACCTTTGCACACAAAAAATTGCAAAATTCATTCAAGACACTGATACACAGAAGAAAATTTAAAGAAGCTGCTCACATGGCAATGGCAAAAAATCCCATTATTCAACCTAGTGTGACTATGCATAATATATGGAAACCACTAATCAACTTTGCTCTTAGAAAAAAGTGAAGAAAAAAGGAGTAACCTCATAGATAAGTATTTGAAATTTCTACTGACTGTTGTCTTTGACAGGATGGCTCAGTTGATTAAAGCACTACCTTCAAATTCAATACTCAAAGAACCTAAGGGTTCAGGTACAATTCCCACGTAAGGGGAGAATAATACCTTTTGAAACATTATGCATATACTAACCTGTATGCTATTACTAACAGTTGAATGAATTTAGAATATTGAAATAAAGTTAAATTTTTCTAAAACATTTAATACTCATATTAGATGATAGAAATAGTCGAACAGGTAAATACAACTAAAACACCGTCATCACAAATCTTCAGGAAAACACTTTGGTCATGTGTTAATGAATTTTAAAATGTGTACATTAAAGCTCAAAAATATTTTTTACTTAACTAGATAAAATACATTATTCTATACTAAAGCAATTCTGATAAAATTAATAAAAGAGAATTATTTACATTATTAAAACTACCAAAGTCAAATGTACACCAGATTTCCTTATCTAATATTTTAGTTATGCATTCATGAACATTGCTTTAAAAAAACAAGAACAGTTCTGAAAAAAAATTGATATTTTATTAGTTAAATAATTACAAAAATAAAAAAAATATGATAATAGAACATAATATACACCAAAAATAAGCCCTAATATGTAGATTGTGATAAGTTTTTTCCCTATATATTTTATCACTATGATTCAGAGAATATCATTCTCAGTATAAATAATATTCAAAACATTAGATCATAAATGGAAAAATTAATATTTTTATAAAAAAAATTACAGAAACTAAAATGTTTTTATTGCATAGTATATTTAGAACCAAATTAGTATTTTTTTAAATAAGTATTTTAAGAAATTCATGTTTTTCATGTTTTTTATATATATGGAATTTACTTTTATCATTGGAAATTATTGTAATTTCTTATGCAAGGTCTGTAATTTATAAGGCAATTTGAATACAAATTGAAATCACTGTCCTAGGAAAATCTATATTAATAATTTTAATGAGATTTCTCCATGTATTTTTTAGATAAATTTGAGCTTTGATATAACAAAGCAAATTATCAATTAGAAACAGGCATTACAAATTAAAATCACTTTTATCTAGTAATAGTGATTGTTTAAATCACTTAACCCATCATTGAATAAACTTTTAGTTCATTACACTATATTAATTATCTGATTCCTTATACAATCTAGGACGAAGATTTGCTTTTGATTCAAAGTAGTTCAGGAAAATACTCTTACTACATAGTATGATACCAGTTTGCAGGTCTAATAGGCTTTTTGCTTACTTATAACATTGATGATATTTATCATAGTATGAACTACATGAAGAAACCCTCTTATAATTATTAATATATATATATATATATTGTAACGATATATAAATATGTCGTTACATTAATTTAAAATAAAAACTTAATAAAAGTTCGCAAATAAAAGTAAAAAACTAAACGCTAAAATTAAAATATTGTTAAACGTATATATTCGCACAGATGCTAAACTTTAAAAATATTTTTTTCATAAAAAAAAAAAAAAAATGTATTTGAACGTATTTTTTTTAATAAAAAAATACAAGGTTGAAATATAAAAATATTTTAATAAAAAAATAACGTAAGTTAAAGTAAAAACAGGTATTAATTAATTCCTGTAATCTGTAAATGGAAATGATTGTTTATTAATTATCTAAAAGCTGTGTAATTAAAAAGTCAGATGAAAAGTTAGATAAGAGAAGAAAGAAATTTTAGCTTGACCAATGGAAGCACTAAGCCTTGGCTCGGACCCTAACGAAAGTGATAGACTAGTGACGTTTTGTTCATTGAATCCTTGTGGATAATATAAAAAGGGAAATACAGTTTTTTTCTGACAGTTCCAGCGTTGTGTGTTTGAGAGATGTGGTATGACGCACATACCACACTCTCTATAAAAAAAAAAAATGAAAAGACTGTGATACCTTGAACCAGCTATTGCCATCTCCAGAACATTACCTTCCAACGGAGGCGTCGCGGGAATTGAAAGCAGAGGCCTGGACTCTTATACCATAAGCTATATGAAATGAACAATTGTTAAAATCAATCAAGAACTTTCGTCAAGTTTTACAAATTGATAAACAAGCCAACTGAAATGTTAAAACGGACTCTTATCTGACTTTTGTAAGTTTTTAAATCAAATTAATAATGTTTAATTTTATATGTTTTCCGATTGATAAACATCATTTCCATTTTTTTTTCTTATTGTAAAGATTATTTAAATGTATGAAATTTAAGTTGTTTATAGACGCTTGCATGGATTCGTTTGCGGTTAATTATATTTTGGTTTTCATATTTGATCAAAATATATAGACATTCGATAAATAATGATACCTTACGGTGAGTATCTAAAATGTATTTATTCGGATGTCTTTTAAGTTATTGGTGACAACGCAAGTATCTTATGGTGAATACTATTGGGTTACTTATAAGTTTCCCTCTGCGATTGTCGGTATCAATAATTTTGTATTTTGATCGTTTATGTTTATTTTGAAATGTTTTTGACCGTGGAATCTATGTAATCGATCTATACCCAACATTTTTAAACAAATCTGTGCGAACGTATTTAAATGTTAAAATTAAGTCGGGCGTGAATGGCTATATAGTTTTGTAAAGTTGTATTAAGGGAGGGTAATCTTAGGTTATTCATTTCGTAGTTGAATTGGTTCAATGGATTGGATATATTTGTGTAATTAGTAGATGTAGTATGAGGTCCGCTACGGGCAGGATTATAGATATACGCCACACACCCTCTGTTTGCCTATGGATGGGTTTGTAAGTCGGCAGAAGACCGCAGTCCATTCCTATGGAGTTTTTTGTTTATTGATCTACTTGCCAACAGATGTCACATTCCTGTTGGTGGAGAGTCAATCTCTTCTCTATTTCTACTTATTGTTCAGATGTACATTCCTGACAATATAGTATTTTGTGTTGTCGTATCATGCTACATTGAATACATGAATGTATCAGATGGATTGGCGCCAGTTGATTGCGAAATTTGTTGCCTAAGGTTAAATCAGGGAAGAATATTTTCCTTTCAAATGCAGACCTATGTAGTCCATTCATACTCGACCCTCTAAATAAATAGTAAACTCATTATTTGCAATCTACTTAAATTTAGAATTAAAGATCAATATAAAATTATAAACGTTAAATTTATTCCTCAAAATTTAAATATTATTTTATATGTGCGTAAATAAATATTTTTATGTGTTAATTTCTGGCAGTGGCTTTTACTCTTTGATATTTAAGATATAAAATTTATAGATTTTTATCTCTGCGTCTCCGCTGAGCTAGTGACTTGGGCTAACGATCGGAATATTTAAATAAAGTGGAATCTTAACAGCGCGTATCTGCCTACTTTATAAATTTTTCTAGGCTCAAATGCCTAGATGGCGCCCTTGTAGTGCAGATATTGTTTTTGCGGTTAGATTCGATCTTCACTTACATTCCGATTGGTACAAACTGGCTACCCAACTTGGGCCGATCTTTAATAAACACGAGTGCCCTGAGAATTTTAAAAGTGAATCATGCCCGTAAATTTTTTTTCTGAAATAGTATAAATAGATTTGTTGTATTGACGTAAAGTTATAGTTTAAATTTTGTGTAAAAAAGTGCTGCCAGAAGAAAAATTGCGCATATGTAGAGATAAATTCGAGGAATAAAAAAGTAATAAATAAAACGTAATTAATAAATATAAATCATAATTTTTTTTTTAAAAAGTCTTGTTTAAAATCTAATCGTTTAACTTGCCTAAATAATACTTAAAGGTAGGAGAAATGAAACTTGGAAGGGAGGGGGCAGAAATTTAGCTGGTAGTAAGGAATCATCAGTCAACTTTTTTTTTTTTATCATTATATTTGTAATTACTGTTTTGTCTTTTAAAAAAAAAAAGTTTTGTCCTTTTGAAATTTCATATATAACAAATTTGTGTAACGTAATTACTAACACTAAGTAAATTCTTTTTTTTTTTTTTAATGTTTTTTGTTTTTTGAGGAAGTTTACTGATATGTAACGATATATAAATATGTCGTTACATTAATTTAAAATAAAAACTTAAAAGTTCGCAAATAAAAGTAAAAAACTAAACGCTAAAATTAAAATATTGTTAAACGTATATATATTCGCACAGATGCTAAACTTTAAAAATATTTTTTTCATAAACAAAAAAAAAAAAGTATTTGAACGTATTTTTTTTAAATAAAAAAATACAAGATTGAAATATAAAAATATTTTAATAAAAAAATAACGTAAGTTAAAATAAAAACAGGTATTAATTAATTCCTGTAATCTGTAAATGGAAATGATTGTTTATTAATTATCTAAAAGCTGTGTAATTAAAAAGTCAGATGAAAAGTTAGATAAGAGAAGAAAGAGATTTTAGCTTGACCAATGGAAGCACTAAGCCTTGGCTCGGACCCTAACGAAAGTGATAGACTAGTGACGTTTTGTTCATTGAATCCTTGTGGATAATATAAAAAGGGAAATACAGTTTTTTCTGACAGTTCCAGCGTTGTGTGTTTGAGAGATGTGGTATGACGCACATACCACACTCTCTATAAAAAAAAAATGAAAAGACTGTGATACCTTGAACCAGCTATTGCCATCTCCAGAACATTACCTTCCAACGGAGGCATCGTGGGAATTGAAAGCAGAGGCCTGGACTCTTATACCATAAGCTATATGAAATGAACAATTGTTAAAATCAATCAAGAACTTTCGTCAAGTTTTACAAATTGATAAACAAGCCAACTGAAATGTTAAAACGGACTCTTATCTGACTTTTGTAAGTTTTTAAATCAAATTAATAATGTTTAATTTTATATGTTTTCCGATTGATAAACATCATTTCCATTTTTTTTTTCTTATTGTAAAGATTATTTAAATGTATGAAATTTAAGTTGTTTATAGACGCTTGCATGGATTCGTTTGCGGTTAATTATATTTTGGTTTTCATATTTGATCAAAATATATAGACATTCGATAAATAATGATACCTTACGGTGAGTATCTAAAATGTATTTATTCGGATGTCTTTTAAGTTATTGGTGACAACGCAAGTATCTTATGGTGAATACTATTGGGTTACTTATAAGTTTCCCTCTGCGATTGTCGGTATCAATAATTTTGTATTTTGATCGTTTATGTTTATTTTGAAATGTTTTTGACCGTGGAATCTATGTAATCGATCTATACCCAACATTTTTAAACAAATCTGTGCGAACGTATTTAAATGTTAAAATTAAGTCGGGCGTGAATGGCTATATAGTTTTGTAAAGTTGTATTAAGGGAGGGTAATCTTAGGTTATTCATTTCGTAGTTGAATTGGTTCAATGGATTGGATATATTTGTGTAATTAGTAGATGTAGTATGAGGTCCGCTACGGGCAGGATTATAGATATACGCCACACACCCTCTGTTTGCCTATGGATGGGTTTGTAAGTCGGCAGAAGACCGCAGTCCATTCCTATGGAGTTTTTTGTTTATTGATCTACTTGCCAACAGATGTCACATTCCTGTTGGTGGAGAGTCAATCTCTTCTCTATTTCTACTTATTGTTCAGATGTACATTCCTGACAATATAGTATTTTGTGTTGTCGTATCATGCTACATTGAATACATGAATGTATCAGATGGATTGGCGCCAGTTGATTGCGAAATTTGTTGCCTAAGGTTAAATCAGGGAAGAATATTTTCTTTTCAAATGCAGACCTATGTAGTCCATTCATACTCGACCCTCTAAATAAATAGTAAACTCATTATTTGCAATCTACTTAAATTTAGAATTAAAGATCAATATAAAATTATAAACGTTAAATTTATTCCTCAAAATTTAAATATTATTTTATATGTGCGTAAATAAATATTTTTATATGTTAATTTCTGGCAGTGGCTTTTATTCTTTTATATTTAAGATATAAAAGTTATAGATTTTTATCTCTGCGTCTCCGCTGAGCTAGTGACTTGGGCTAACGGTCGGAATATTTAAATAAAGTGGAATCTTAACAGCGCGTATCTGCCTACTTTATAAATTTTTCTAGGCTCAAATGCCTAGATGGCGCCCTTGTAGTGCAGATATTGTTTTTGCGGTTAGATTCGATCTTCACTTACATTCCGATTGGTACAATATATATATATAGAGAGAGAGATGTTTTATATACTCAGAGATTGATTTTAATAATGAATACATCACAGAAAATAATTGATTTTGATTTAAAATTAAATATTAATGTATTTTACAATGTTTTAAAAAAATTAAGATTGCATTTTAACAAATAAGAATTGATTTATATATATATATATATAGATATAGATAAATGCTTTGCTTGAGTTGGGTTTTTTAAATCTAATGTCCCAACTCCTCACTGAAGAGACCCATAGGTCGAAACCGGTCTGAGGATGGGGACAATCCAAGATAAAATGATTTGAATGTCTTCTCTTGTAGTAGCATTTATCATAAATAAATAAAAAAAAAAGCTTGTTTAGAGCTATTAGCACGCTCTTAATTTTATATATATAACACTATCACTATACAGACAAGAGACATACTTCCAGAAGCAGACATCTTCTTTTTTTTATTTTGGAGCCATATATTAATTAAAAGATGCTAGATGGTAATATTATAAGGCTAATAGAGTGATTAATAAATTATTATTTTATAGTTAGTTGGTCAGGATGTCATGAGATATTTGCTGCTGTAAATTGATATTAATCTATTTAAAACAGTTTATAAACTGTATATTGTTAGAAGGATCATATTTTTATAACTATTTATTCTAGCATGTCAGTGAATTGAGCACAAACTTTAGACTTTTTAGCTAATTATTTCAATGTATTAATATATAAAATGCACTAAAATGTACGAACAAACAATGTTGAAGACAAAGAAATCATAATACTGTAGATTGATATAAACTAAATATATGTAGCCAAGTATGTGGGCTAAGCACTTTTGAAGGCTAAGGTCTTCATATTCATAGCCATCTTGTAAATAAATAGGTTAGTTAAGAGCGATGCAAATGTATGTAAATGAGGTAGTCAAGTATTGTTTTTCCTGGAGATCCTATAACAAGAGTCTTTTCTGTTTATAGAGCTGTTATCTTTAGTGATAAAGTAAGCTTCCTTTATTTTTCTCTTAAGATGAAGGTCTTATTGTTGTCTCACTTATTTATTTTATTTCAATGCATCCTTCTTAATATTATTATGCTTCTATACAGTTTGTAGTGCCTGTATTAATTGTCTTAAAAGTTCAAACCAGAGAACCATGAGTCAGCACTAATAAACTCAGTTAGTAAGAGCTTCTTATGTTCTAATCCATTAAATGACTTTTACCTGAAGTGGATTCCATTAAAGTTTAAATTAAGCAGTAATTTTATTATTATTATAAATTGGAAAGCAATGTAAATTACTATATTAGCAATAAATACATTGTACAGGCTTAAACCTGCATTTATATATGTAATATATGCGGGGTTTGAACTCAGACTTTTACACGACCCACCACTCTCAGTACCATCTCATATTGCTGACCACCTGATCACACACATGTTGAAAAGATAAATAATCACCAATATACGTATTTCATGCTAAACCAGCAATCATCAGTTGGTCTAGATTACTATCCTCACATACATATATAATAAGTACTCAGCTTTATATTAAGATAGCCAATCTTCATACTTTAATGGACAGGCTTCAAACTATTCCAACTCACAACTCTTTAGCCTTCCATTTCATTGAAAATCTGATACTGGAATATTAGCAATAATAAATAAGATGAATGGTTTATTGCTTGGAAGTTCATAGAAAGTTTAAATAATGGAAATGATGGATTGCAGACATGATTCACAAAACATGAACTTCAAGGTCTGGCATTCAACCATTGTTCTAAACCAGAGGGCAAAATAATGATGATAAAATGATATTGTATTGGGCAATGATTAAAAATACAGTCATATGCTAAAAGAATTATTTTTCTCAGGTAAATGTTATCAAATATTTTTGAATGTTTTTCACTATAATAAGAGCACAAAGGTATTCATGCAGAGAAAGTTAGGTGGGTGGAATATCTTAATCATTATTATGACTATGCATGATATTTCATATTTCTATGAATTCCAATAACATGTCAAGTATATTCTTCAGGCAGGATTGGATAGGGTTAAAATGTTAAATTTCAAAATTATCAATGAAAAGATAGAAAATAAAATGAAAAATCACAACTATTTGAAGATAATCACACTATAATACATAAATGAAAAAGGCTTTTAAATAAGTGATAACCTTAAAACACTATCTTTTATATTTACTTATTGATTATTTTGATTTATATAGAATGTGACATTTAATATATATATATATTATAACCATCAATTTATCAATATAATTATCCACTGCAACTAGAAAGCATTTGTTTATAATTGCTTAGCAATAACTAGAAAAAAAATGGGACTTTTATCACTGCTAAACAATTATAAATAAACGGCTTGTAGTTACATTGTATAATTCATCACATGATCACAATTTCTTATGCTTGTTCATAACTGTTATTAGAACAGACAAAACTATCCACAGAGTAGGGTCACTCAGTGCAAGCCAGAGTAATCAATGAATGCCAGAAGGCTTGGATTGAAAATATTATTGTGTTTTCAAATTTAGACTCATAGATTTGTAGTTAAGTAAAGATAAAAGGGGGCTGCTGGAAAAATTGCATTAGGTCCTAAGATCTAGATGCAGTGCTCTCAGATCCAAGGTTCCTCACTGATGAAAGCCACAAGCTAGAAAATAATCTGGGGATATTGGATGAGTAGGCACAGATGGGGATATTATGCACAAGCCTTTAGGCATCCATTGATTTCTCTGGCTTGCACTGAGTGGCACTACTGTATGGAGAGTTTTGTCAGTTTTGATTTACTTAAATTATAGCTAAAATTCACATTCAAACTTTAAGATCAAATAAAATTGCATTTCTACATTTGATAGAATCCCAATTAGTTGGCCAAGAGGATGAATACCAGGTTTTATTGTAAGTCTAATGGGTCTGGCCAGTTTCTACAAATTTCTATACAAGTATAATAAATATAGCTTGACTTTTCACTATATGTAAAATATATAATAATTGTTAATTAGAGAAGATATTAATTAGTATTAAAGTTTATCGGCTTAACGTTTTCGAGGATCCATGCCTCATATTCATAGCCTTCATAAAATGTATAATAAAATATGCAAATACGAATATTCAAATAAGCTAGTGTTACATAGCCCATTTCTTCGAGATCTCGAAGAAATGGGCTACATAACACTAGCTTATTTGAATATTCGTATTTGCATATTTTATTATACATTTTATGAAGGCTATGAATATGAGGCATGGATCCTCGAAAACGTTAAGCCGATAAACTTTAATACTAATTAATATCTTCTCTAATTAACAATTATTATATACAAGTATAAATAAATAAAGATGATTATTTATATGCATATACAAATATATTACAAAGAAGTAAGTATAAGTTTAAATAATTCAAATGTCTATGTAATATGATTTAACTAATAATCAGAAATGTATTGGGCAGAAATCAAGATTTAACTTTTTAGTAAATTCTTTTTAACTCTACAAAGCTAGATTATTATCAATTCATCCCATGATTATGCACTCACACTATTTCCTATCATAATAATGATAGTGATAACTTCCAGTCACTGTGAACAAAATTGGTGGATAAATACAAATTTTACTCACTTTTTTAAGTAGCAGTAAATCTCAAATCAATCTTGCAAAACAACAAACTAAATTTTCAGAAGATATGTTTCACCACTATAGGTTATCAGGTCATCAATTCTTCTGATTAATAAATGCATGTTTCATATGGGAAATATAATGTTAGCTTAATTACAGTAAGTTTAACAGAGGCAAAACTATCCATACACTAATGCCACTCAGTGCAAGCCAGAATAATCAATGGATGCAGTGAGTGGTGTTACTGTATGGAGAGTTTAGCTTCTGTGTTTAACAGCTTGTGTAAGTATAAATAATGGTGACATGTGATGTTTCAGTTTAATTACAGTAAGTTTCTGCTATTACATTTATTGTTTACAACATCTAATTATTATTCTAACATATCTGACGAACTGGCAGTTTGTAAAACACTTATTATAGAGTATTTGATGATCAGTGTAGTTTTACTTACATATGTGAAAACTTTATATATACTTTTAATACCTTAGAATCATATTCACGACTATTTTCCAACATTTCACTATAAAATATCACTTAAAAAATTCATTTTTTATTTATATGAAACTTATTGGCTCTCTGATTTATAATACCTTCATTTTGCACAATGAAGCAAGCTTTTTTGATTTTCTTCCTATCATTTCTTTCTTTACAAAGTATTTCAACAATATCTTAGTTAAATCTAGGTCCCCATGCTTTTTCACCACTACTGAAGTACTAAACATTTGCAGAGTTAGCTTTTGTTTTTCTCACTGAAACATCAGTATTTTATAATGGTTCAGTAAAAGTCATTTGTTTATCTTTGCAATTTTAGGTATATGTCTTCAAAAGAAGGTGTAGCTGTGTAAAGATTATTTAATAGATTTATAATATAGAGGGTATATGAGCACAGACTTTCACATGCCCCACCACTCTCCACACTATCTCATAACACTGATACACTTGAACACATATATGTTGAAAAGTTAAATAATCACCAATATACGTATTTCATGCTAAACCAGCAATCATCAGTTGGTCCAGATTACTATCTCTACACATGTATGCTATAAGCGCTCAGATATATATTAAGATAGCCAATCCTCATACTTTAATGGACAGGCTTCAATCTACTCCACACTCCAACTCTTCAACTGTCCATCCAATTGAAAATCTGATGATGAAATGCTCAAAGGCCACCCTGAGGCCAAGATTCTTGTCACATCCATGTGACCCAAGGTTAATTGATGATTGCTGGTTTAGCATGAAATATGTATATTTGGTGATTATTTATCTTTTCAACATATATGTGTTCAAGTGTATCAGTGTTATGAGATAGTGTGGAGAGTGGTGGGGCATGTGAAAGTCTGTGCTCATATACCCTATATTTATATAATCACATATATAATAAGCCTGTGTGTTTCAGTTATTAATAGATTTATAAAAACATTACACATGGGGAAGAGAAATGTGAATAATTCCGTGTGTGTGTGTGTTTAATTTATAAATCAGATATATTAATCTTTAACAAAGAATTAAAAATTTATATCTGGTCTAAAATAATCTTCAGGTTAATAAATGATTGCTGATAATCATTGCTATATTTATCTAAATTATGTCAAATTTGTGGGTGGAGAGAATATAACACTTGTATATCAAAATGTAACAATCAACTCTTAAGAAATACTGAACATATGATAAAACAGGCAAAACTCTATATGTATTGCCACTCAGTGAAGCCAGAGTAAGCATAAGAAATGGAGATCATGTAATGTTTATTAATATATATATATATATATATATATATATAATAAACATTACATGATCTCTATAAGAGATGGGGGTCAACAGAAAAGTGCTGATTCAGCATGAAATGCATATTGGACGGTCATTTATCATTTAATGTGTCTTTAATCATATGTTTTCAAAAGAATGACTGCTTGTGTAGAAGTTATTTAATACATTTATTTTATAATAATGAAAAAAAAAAACATAAGCATGGGCTTGATCCAGGCAGTATTAAGATAGTTTGTGAAAAAAAAATGACAGAAGTAAAAAGAAATAGCTTGATTTATTGTGCAAAATTAATGAGTGTTGAATCAGAAAGCAAATAGTGTCCAATAACTAAAAAATATTTTCTAAGTCACGTAATCATGAAATATTGCATATTGATAACTATGAGTATAACATTAACGCATTGAAAGTATATTACATTTCTAAAATTTATATTAAAGTATATACTCTGTTATAGATCTTTATATATTTATGTGTAAACAATGGAGTAAATCATTCTCCCCTTATTAGCCAGCCTTCTTTTAATTAAGTATCATGAACCGAATGAATTCATTAATTCTTTAAACTTCCAATGTTTATTAACTCATTTTTACCGATATTGATGGAAATTCAGAGTGGTCTTAATATTTTAACCATATGAAAATATAACTTTATAATTATTAAATTATTAATCAATAATAAAAGATGGAGTTGAACTCACTATTCATTATCATGTTTTAATAAACAGAAGTTAATAATTGTAAACATTAAATTAACATAGATTAATGTATGTGCAATTAATGGAATAAACCACCCCCTCTCATGCTATAAATAAATAGCACTCTATTGACAACGAATCAAGAATAGAATTATAATGATTATAATTATTAACAAGGCAAAACTCTCTCCATACAGTAGTGCCACCCTGTGCTAAACAGAGTAATCAATGGATAGTGATCATGTGATGCTTAGTGGTTATAATTAATAATAAAGCAATGTGATTGCATGTGGGATTCTGTCTCCACTCTTGTATGATTGATTATTATCCTCTTTTTATCTTGCTGATATATTAAGTTTACTCTGACTTTTAATCATTGTTACCAAAAATAAACTTAAAAATATATGTGGATCAACTGGACCCTTTGTCAAAAGTGCTATTTATTCATAACCTAAGAGGAACAGTAATCATTCAAATTGTGATAAAGCAGTATAAATCAAGTTAAATATAAAATAATATTAAAAGTTCCATTTTCCAAGAATAAGCCAATTTACATGATTAATAAAACTAAAGTTGAGATACAAACATACAAGATCATGGTTTCAAGAGCTTCCATCTTCCAACAAAGTATTATAGAGTTGTTCAGTAGAATATACTTTGTGGCTAGTATATTTGATGAGAAAAAGATCCTCTCTCCAAAACTATTCTCTGCTAATCATATGTTTTATTTTTAATCTTTCATTAAATAAACTGCCCACAGCAAAATCTTCTAACTATAAAACAATGTAAAAGAAGACATTTCAGAACAGTGAATCTAGATGTTGATTATTTTTCCATTTTCATTTTTCCAATTGGTGAAAAAGAGCATGATATCCATTGACCAACCAAATAGTTGATGGTTAGTTAAGATAGTTATGAACCTCTAATATATATATATACATATATAATATCTGATATTTCATTTTTAACTCAGCCCAAAATTAAACTCAAAATAGTCAAAATAAGAGTCATAGATCACATGACTCAATTCTCTTAAGCTTGTAAGATATAAACAATGAGCATTGCTTTCTCTGGATAAGCATTTATCACAAAGCTTGTTGAGCAATTGGCAATGCTCATTGTTTTAAACTTAAAATGTTTCACAAGCTAAGTAGATGTGCTACCATTTTGATTGCAATGTATATTTTCATTATAAGAGTTTCATTACACTTTGATTAACAAGAATCAAATTCTCTGCACTCACTTGCTTAACATCATTTATTTCACATAAATGTATTAACAATTATTACAAATCATGTACTAATTAGAGATTTTCCTGAACTCAGATGTCAACTTTAAACCTTAGTTAAACATTAATATGTTTGCTTTTTTTAAAAATTTCTGAATAATAATAAAGACATGCGTAATTAAAAAGATATTAAAGTACTTAAAAAAGAAATTAAGTTAAATTCTTAGTTCCATTAGAGGGAGACCAAAAACTCCAGTTAACTCTATTACTGGATCCCCATTTTAATTCCTTTTTTCTTAGTTTAGGGAATTAATTTTCTCTAAAACTATTTTTATTCAAAAGAGGAGTTTCTTAGCTCTCTTTTCTGATACAAGTTATGTTAACACGTTATCACAAATAAAAACAATTTCAACATTTATAAAAATGCTGTGCAAATTATATGGCAGCCGTTGAAATTCAAATGATTGATTACTACAGTGATTTTGAATTTTAATGAAAATTCTTCATTTTCACTCAGTTTTGCTGAGTGGATGAGAGAGTCTGATGATCGGGAGGGGTCCCAGGAGACTAAATCCTGGTTCTGTTGAATATGGGAGCTGGGATGAGTGTGCTATGAGGATTGTTTCAGATGTTAATTTTCTCATTCATAGGAAAGGAGAAATGGCGTTATATTTTTTAGCGATTTTTTATCGTTATTCTTATAAATGATTTTATTCATGTGTTATTGAAAAGTAAGCTATAGTTTAGCCTAATGGTTTTAAGCACAAGTGTTTTATCTTATTTATTACTATTATTTCCAATGTGATTATTAATAAGGTTGGCCACTTGCTGTTCATGTGGCTTTTCGTGATGGTTTAGAATGATTTTCAGCAGAGATATTTCAAAGCTTAATTTTTTCCTAGTTCTCCATAAGTCTTCCAAAGTATAGTGAATTTGATCTCTTCTAGGGATATTCGAGGCCATTCTGGAGAAGTGAACAGTAATTTGGCTTATCCGATATTTTATATTATCTCAAGTGTTTTTCTATTCCTCAACTTATCTGCTGCAAGTTGGATTTTTCAAGATTGTACTCCTAAAATGGTATTCATATTTGAACTCTAGACTTTTACAAATAATTCCTAATTCTAACCTAGGTTTATTTTTAATAATTAATCATTTCATGGACTAAGGCTCTGAGTTGTTACAGGTTCATCAATTTTTGGAAACGCTATGGACAAAAAATACAGTGTATCATCTCAGATCTCCATATTATACTATGTAAATCAATGCTAACCTTGTAAAACATTTTGTACCAATAAAGTTTAATCCTATTTTTTAAAAAAACAAACCTAGGTATTTTAATAGTTAACTAAGCTTAAGATTTATATGTGATAAGAAAGGGTAGGGTAATCTCTATGCTAATGAATGATTAGTAATAATCATTAATACATTTATTTTAAATGGATTGTGTCAAAGTTATGAATATAACAAATTCGACACTTATAAATCAAAATGTAAGAATTTAGTATTAATAAATATTATATAAATGAAAAAGATGCACAAAAGGATTGCGATCAGTAACACGAATGTTTATTTAACCTGAAATGCGCCTTGGGTGCTATTTATGTCTTTCAGTTGTCTTTATTCATAAGATTCAAAAATGTATGGTAGAATGAAGTTTTAAGTAGATAGGAATATTTTATTTTCTCTTTTTTTTTCACTTAATATATTCAATAGTTTTTAATTACTTTTTTATGCAAATGACAGTAATGTAAAGTAAAAACTTTTCATTTTAATTAGATGAATTTTTATTTTAATACATAATGAAATTTTTTTTGTCTTAATTTAGATGATAATTTATGTTTTAAAACAAAAGCATTTTATTAATATGATTCCTTTTTTTTAACCATATATCATAGCAGTAATTGACGGTATTGGACTCTGATGTAATTTACCTCTATCACATGGGAATTAACATTATTAAGTTGTTTACAAAAGAAACAAAAAAACTTATTAAATATTTATTCCTAGAAAATTACTTTACATAAGATTAAAAGATCAATGAGGTTAATTTTATATCCTCACATAAGCTCACACATACATATTTTTGTGAAAATATTAAATGTATTTAACTTTTTTTATTGAAAACAGACAAAGACAATCATTTAATTTATATGCATATAGTATGTATAATGATTAGTTATCATGAATTATAAGATATTATTAATACAGATGTAAACGTAGTGGATAAAATTAATCATAATTTACTATTAAAAGAAAATATACCTATGAGTTTGAAAAATGTTTTTAATAGATGTGTTTTACCAGTTCTTATCTAGAGATTGAATACATGAATACTTATCAGAAAAGCAATGCGAGATTTCAGAATATTCAATAAAATATGAAGAGATGTATGTTATGAGTAATAAAAAAGCTCAATACATATATGAGAGAAAAAAACAGATATTGCTAAAAGAATTAAGACTGAAGTGGAGATGAACTTTCTGGAAAAGGTAACAGTTGAAGTTTTAAATTGGATCCCAGGATTGAAGTTTTAATTTGGATCCCAGAATTTAAGTTTACATTGGATTCCAGGATTGAAGTTTTATATTGGATCTCAAGAGATTGTAAAAAGTTTAGAAACAGACCTCATATGAGATGAATGGATGAAATATGAAAGTGTTGAAGAAGGGGAGTTAAAAATCAGAAAACTGAATTAAAATTGAAAGAATCTTTATCCTGAAGTGGATTGATATTGGTTGAAACTGAATACGATGGATTCAAATCTAAGCTATGTTTTCCCCTAAAGTCTTAAGATTTTCTCTTAGATAGTTAGAGTCCATAATCAACTATGATAAAACCATTTAACCTAGATTATGAATAAAAAAAACTAATCAAAATCTCATCACTCAGAAGATGGCAAATTTGGTGGAGTACTACATTCTTCTTTATCATTTTCCCTTCAGTGGGCTATTTATTAAGAAGTCTGTTTTACCTTTTTCATTTTTTTATTACTAAGGAAAGTTCGCTCACTGCTCTTTAACATGCAAATGTTAAAGTGAGTATATTTGAACCTTAGAATACTATTACATAAAAACTCTTATAACATAGTATCTAAGTGAAAATGTGACTACTTTTTTTTCCAAGATTTATTTCAATTTTGACTCAATAATATGTTATATACAATATAGTTGATCTATTTACCACAAGAAATTAAAAGTGTTAGTATGTTTGTATCCATAAAATGTGATTGTCTTTCATACTTTAAATCCAGAATACAACAATATGCTAATATTACATTCAAACTTGGACAAGACTGCTACTGAACCATTTAAAATGATTTAAATTGTATATGTCATATGCTATGAATCACAGAAATGTTTCTGACTAGTTTGTGACATGTCATGATGGCAGAGAGATTTGAAGATGATTATAAAGGTGTAACACATGTGATCACAATCCATGATCCAAACATTCAAGCAACTTAATATTTTTGTGGTGAAGACCTAATTTGTATCACTATATAGCAAATGTATCGATTTTAAAAGGTTGCTGCAGGCAGTTTGGTGAGAGAACCAGTCATCTTTTCATTGGGACACAATGCATATTGTATTATTCTATAATAGTATTCAATATTATTCAAAATAAACTAAACATTATGCATGTACTTTATGCAGCTAAAGATAAAATCTTTAAATTAGTAGGCTCTTGCAGAACAAAAATTTTAACATCTTACAGAATAATAATAAAGGAGACATCAATACTCCACAGACTAACTTATGTTTAGTTGGGGAGGATATGGATAATTTTTCAACTTTTTTTTACTCTTTAACTAAAAAAATGAATAGACAGATAATCAATTACATACTAATATAAAATAATTAATTGGACATCTTGTAGACTAATTGACTAAAAATATTATAGATATTGCTAAGAATCTAAACAAATTTAAGAGTTTTACCTGAATATGATATAATTTAGATTTGGATGTCGTAGATCTATATGACAAAACTCTTTAATATATATACTAAACAGAGCAAAACTCTCCATACAGTATTGCCACCTGTGCTAAACAGAGTAATCAATGGATGCCAGAAGGCTTGTGCATAAAATCCCCATCTAATGCCTACTCATCCAATATCCCCAGACTAGTTTCTGGCTTGTGGCCTTCGTCAGTGAGGAGCTTTGGATCTGAGAGCACTGCATCTAGATCTTAGGATCTAATGCAAGCTCCTCACTGACAAAGGCCACAAGCCAGAAACTAGTCTGGGGATATTGGATGAGTAGGCATTAGATGGGGATTTTATGCACAAGCCTTCTGGCATCCATTGATTACTCTGTTTAGCACAGGTGGCAATACTGTATGGAGAGTTTTGCTCTGCTTATCAACAATTAATGTGCTAGTATAGGAAATGTGATCATGTGATATATACTAAACCATGTGATAATTGATTATCATATGAAAATCATATCACTACAGTTAATAATATTTAAATACACCAATAAAATATTTGAGTGTTGCTTTGACTGTTGTCAAGGTAACATTTAAATTAGACATTAGATGATAAATGGATCAATTTATTATATGTAAACATTGACAATAAATTTGTGACATTATACTGGTTTATTTAAGCATTGGCTAAGGCTAAATATAACAAAGCTATTGGAAAATATTTTTCTTTCAAAATGGACGATTTGATGGCTGCTTTAGTTTGTATATAGATTACAAAAATAATGGAAAATCATGAGCTCATAATCTCTCAATGATAATAGCTTTATTATATCTAAAATTGTGTTATTTTCATATAATCCCTGTAATAATATTCATATACCTGAACCAGAGTGCACATGCATCATTTTCATCTTTCAACTAAAAATAATGAGATGAAATATTAATTAACAACATTGAATGATCTTTATATAGACTGACTATTGATCAATTAGATACCTTTGAAAGTTATTAGGCAGTTTAGAAAATTATAGCTTCTTGAAAAATCACCAGATCCACCTAAATTTGAATTTAATATTATTGACATCAGAAGAAAATGAACGAATCATATATATATATATAAGTGCTTGTAGCTATATTAGAAATTAATAATAACATCTTGACTAATCTTTAAAGTTTCTAGCCAAATGGTTAATAAAACCAAAAAATAAATAATTAATCATACATTTCATTATTAAGACACTTTTAATTTAAATCAAAGCTCTTTTACTTAATCTGAGAGAAAAACAATTAGCAACATACCAGTAATAGCTAATACAAATTTTAAGTGGAGGGCTGCATATATAAATTAAAATATATATAATTTATGTCAAGCGTTGGTGGCCTAGCGCTTAGCATAACTGCTTATAGCTGCTTTCCAAGCAGTTGGCCTGGGTCCGCTTCCCATATGAAAAAAATATATATATAATTTATTTTTAAATCATCAAGTACAATAAATGAGAACATAAAATTCTTTTTTTATATGATCAATAGGGACATTTTTTTATGATCCAGCCTTAAATTTATAATAAATAAGTTGATTTAACATATTTCACGCTCTTCACAAATGGAAGTCAATAATAAAAAAATGTGTATTTCAAAGAAATAATGGGTGCAAATATATAATTTGGATGTAGTGAAATTTCTCATTAAAAAGAATTAGATTCAATAATTATATGTAATGGCAAGTGAAAATGAGTAGTGGCAATTGAGCGAATGTGAAATTTCGGACAGTGCATTATATCACAGTACATTTGTTTTGTAATTTAAAGCATTAATCAAATAATTCCAATTACTAATATTTTAATCAATATTGATATGTAAGTTATAATCTTTAATACATTATATAATGTTGTAAGCATTGTTATTATTTATAAACATAAACAATTTTTTTAGGTATGCTGCAATACTTAAATATAAGCCACCACTGCTACACATTCTAAAGAGTAAAAGCCTATAGATATTTAATTTCATAAACTATATGACCTCTTTTCTATTACAAGTACTTTATATTAAATATATACTCTTTTGACTATTGGCAAAACAAGAGTTAATCTGGAGACTTGAGTGGCCCAATATATTTTTTAATTACAAAGCGTCTACCCCTTAAAATTATTATAAAATTGAAACAAATCATTTGAAATTAAACCCAGTCCATGTTTAGAGTCATCTATGAAAAAAGGTCTTTAAAGGAATGGTAAAAAGAAGTTTGATTATTATGCATTCTTTTGCAGTATTGAATTAGTGACTCATCAGTATTGGAACACACAACCGTTAGAATTTTTTATGTGCATGTGAAAGGCAATACCAACTTATATAATTTTAGCTTTGAAATTTTTGAAAAACTTTTTGAAAAGGAGTTATACTGAAAATGTATTCATACAATAATCAATTGTAAATTAAAATTATTAAGTTTATTCGGATAAACTTCTTCATAGTTTAATTGCATATATGCATAAATTACATGTAATAAAATAAAAAGCATCCAAAATAAATATTAATAAAATGTCAATCAAATAATATAAAGTAATTATAATAATGTTTTGATTAGTTCTCTGTATTTCTGCGATCTTACACACTAACTAAAACTATAAACATAAATTATAGCACCTCAAAATATAGTATTGTAGTGATAAGATTAATATAATGTTTTGCACTATTTTAATTACTTCCAAGTGCCAAAATTTCACACCACTCTCTTTTACTATTCACGTATTTTTTCATTGGGAAAAAAACGATCCTATTAATAGTTGACCTATAGATCTATTCCAAAAGTCAATTATTATTTATACATATATATATAGTGTTGAGAGCTTTATATATATATGATTTAAATGTATATTGTAAAACGAGCATCTATCTATAAAAACGTGAAATACATACATATAAATATACTCTAATAGGCAAAAGCTACATACACTGCGATTGCGATATTAAAAGTAAGCAGTCTTAGATTATAGCCACAAAGTTTATTTTAGATACATTAAAAAGGAAAGCAATAAAGAAAAACAATGACTCAAAGACTATTTGGTGAACATTGATATGGTTATTCTTTTTTGTTTATCTTCTATCTAAGAATATATGATGGTTATCAGAAAAAATAATCTATTTTTGCTGTCTTAAATAATTTACCACAATTTTTTTTATTAATATTTATTTGAAAGTGGTATAGTAAAAAAAACAATTAATCAACAGTTGGCTAGTAAAGATTTATATGATGTTTCTTTTTACCTTTTAAAAAATGTCCAAGAATATGTTGTACTGGCTATCTAAAAAATATTGTACATCTGCTTGAAAATGCAAAGTGCACAAATTGAGGCAAATTGTGAATATGAGAACAGATGTGTATACTATTACACCAAGCCTGTCACTGTTCGTATATATAAATACACACACGTATATACTGGATTTTATTTTAATTTTTTAAAACTCTTTGCAAATCACACTTTTACAAAACAGAAAATAAAAGTAGTTTCCTTAATTGTTGCTTAAAAATAAGAACTTAAATATTTTTTCCAAGATAAGAGTTATTATTATATAAAAAATATATTGATTATTATTTTTTTAGCCAATAATGCCAGAAAAATCAATGTCTTCTGCCAAAAACATTTGGTCAAAAGATGTGGTCAAATGATTTTCGGCTAAAGCATTTCTTCCAGGCTCTTTATTGATAAAAGTATGATTTTTAAAATCAATAGACTTAAATAAAGTTAATGATGAAAGGAAGTCCTTAATTTTATGATTGTCTGAAGAGCTACTATTAATGTCATCCTAAGATGAATAAAAGGATAATAATATCAGAATATGACATATAGAAAAAAAATATATATATATCAGAATAACAAAGAACAATAAAAGCATTAGGTACACTTCAAAGTCAATCATAATATACATAGTTTTTTTTTTAAATATTTAACTCAAAACTTCCACTCCTTCTCACAATTATTAACATATGAATGAAAACAAACATTTGTTAAAGATAAATGACCCCCTCTCCACCCCCGAAAAATACTTTTCATGTTTAAAACCAGAACTGCTCATGAAAAGAGTCATAATCTCATGCACGTTTTTATCATTATTGCAGTCTTCTTCTTATATATATATGTGTGTTAAAACGAAGATTTGCACGGGTTAAATATATAAAATACATATTTTGCGGGTTCATCCGTGTCAAAAACTTTTAATATTAATATACTGACGTTTCGACTTGGTCACACAAGCCATCCACAGAGTAGCGCCTCTACAATCATCTTTCTACCTTTTATAACTCTGTGGATGGCTTGTGTGACCAAGTCGAAACGTCAGTATATTAATATTAAAAGTTTTTAACACGGATGAACCCGCAAAATATGTATTTTATATATATATGGATATGGCAATATAGGAACAAAGATGCTAATGATAAAATGATTACGTAGTCATCTATAACATTTATAACATAGAATTAAGTCTAGAAGGGGACTCAATTTTTCAGGCGTTTAATAATTTCCAAGAAATTTCATACTGATTTGAAATAGCTAAGTATCTACATTAATTGCTAAATTGATAGTAAATAGTCTTTATTGGTAATAAGCTTAAAATACTTATTATTATTATAATTTCAATAACTTCACATGATCACCATTTTTTATGCTTATACATGCTGTTTTTCACAGAGGCAAAACTTTCCATACAGTAACCACCATTCAGTGCAATCCAGAGTAATAAATGAATGCAGAAAGGTTTGTGAATAAATTTCTATCTAGTGCCTACTCATTTAATATCCACAGATGAGCTTCTAGATTGTGGCACCAAAAAGTATGGATGCTAAACTGAGTTTAAATCTATACAATTATACAAGCTAATGAGCTTAGCTTGAAAATATTATTGTGTTTTTATTTTGGACTCAAAGCTTTATAGTTATCTAAAAATGTAAATGATGGCTTCTGGGAGGTTGCATTAGATCCTAAGATCTAGGTGCTGTGCTCTCAGATTCAAGCTTCCTCACTGATGAAAGCCACAAGTTAGAAACTAGTCTGAGAATTCTGCATCCATTGATTACTCTGTCTCTCTCAATAATTGTCAGTCCATGACAGATTAGTGTTATTCTAGGTTTATTACAATATTTTTATTGATATTTCCCCTTTAATTTATGATCTTAATAAAGCATTGTAAACTCATCTATTCATTTTACATATGATCTGACTTTACTTGCTTGGGATTAATTTTCATGCATTAGTTGTTGACTTACTGTCAACCCTTTTAGGAACATGTTTAACCTAGATCTGTTACAACCTCTAAATTTTCTCAGAGTGTTACTCATTTGTTCTCCCACTAATATAACTGCTTCAAATCTTTTTCTTTTTTTTATATATAGAACACAATGAAAATGATGAGAATCTATGTTAACATCTATCATAATCAAAAAAATAATTAATTTAGCAGAATATTGGTTGATAACTGCATTATTATTAAAATTGTCTATTATCATCAATATTCATAGTTTGATTATTCCAAATATGATTTTAAAGGAGGAATATTGATGAAATGATTATATTTTCCTAAAATGCATAAGCTAACACAAATACTTCACAGAACAGTCACTTTTGAATACATTACTAGGATAAATTGCAATCCAATCCTAAAGAATCACTTTATATTGATAAAGTTTACATATTTCTTCAGCAGTAAAAATCATTTAAATATGATTAAAATTATCAGTAAGCCAACACAAGGCAGTTTTATTTGTTTTGAAGGTAAGAATGTTATTATATTTTACTATACCATATTCACTTGAAGAATTGATTTGTCTATTTTCATGATTCTGTAAATACTTATTTCCATCTATTTAATTACCCATGATCTAGCACAATTTTAGACAGTTTGATGTCTGTTGTACAGCTGATGACAATCATATATATATATATCATAAATTATTAATCAATGTCTGTATTCCAATTAGAATAAAATATATATACTCATTCAAAAGAATACAATAATTAATACAGTAAAAAATATTTTTAAAAAAGGCAAATATATACCATAATTTAATAGAAGTACTTTCAACTATCTATGTAGTCATTATCAACTAGATTCAAAGTGTATTACAAAAAAAAACGTTACAAATGTATATAAAAAAAATTACACCATACATCAATTTTTCCACAATTCATTAATTTTTATATTAGCAGCCTGTCTATTTATCAAATGTTGCTTTCCATTTTTTATTAACATAGCTTGTTTAATTTTACGTTTATTATTATTTCTTTCAATACCCAAAATCTTAACATTATTAAAATCAAAACTGTAATTACATGTAACATTATGATCAAAAAATACTGAAGGTGATACATCATCATTTCTAACATTCTCTTGTCTTGATTTTTGTACTCGTTTATATAACAACCAATGCTCTTTTGATCTTTTCTCCAATGTACACTGAGATTCACCTATATATGCTTTTCCACAGACACACAGCCATTTATATATTGCACAACTTTGATTTAAAATACTACATTTATTTTTTGAATTATTTATCAATCTATTTAAATTAGGAGTAGTATAAAATGTGACTCTACATATATTTTTATATATCTATTTTATAAATTTCATTTGTTCATTACAAATCAATGGTATTGATATCCAAGTATATTTCATTTTATCAATATCTATAGCATTTAAAATATTACTATTATTATTAAACTTAGTAACAATATAATTTTTTTTTTTAAATGTTTTTTACTGTATTAATTATTATACATTCAAAGATCAGCCTTTCAAGCTAATTGTGCATGCGTCTTCTGCGAGTGTTAAATAATAAATGAATACTTCACTCTACAGTACAAGATATAGTATTAATGCAGGAATAAAAGGAATCCTTTTATTCCTGCATAAATACTATATCTTGTACTGTAGAGGGAAGTATTCATTTATTATTTAACACTCGCAGAAGATGCATGCACAATTAGCTTGAAAGGCTGATCTTTGAATGTATACAATTGTATGCATAGCGTTATATAAAAATAATTGCTTATGTATTAATTATTGTATTGTTTTAAATATATATATATAAAAACATATTTTGCGGGTTCATCCGTGTTAAAAACTTTTAATATTAATATATTGACATTTTGACTTGGTCACACAAGTCAACCACAGAGTTATAAAAAGTAGAAAGACGGTTATAGAGGTGCTACAATAACTGATTTGAAAAAAACATTAATGTTCCACCAATAGCAAAAATGTTAAATTTAGGAATGTTTTTTAAAAAAATCTTTCCAAATAGGAGGAAGTTTGCATGTATCATCTCGCTTATTGATACAATCTGGCCTTTTAAGTATCTCAATGACTTCTCTAATTTTGCACTGGTAGAGATTATCACATCTGGATATGATCCTGGTACTAGAAAATCAATTTTATGACCTGAATCTATAGTATGGAGTGAGAGTGCTGATGATGATGAGTGTTGTTTAACTGCATTAGCATGCTCATCTCTTCTAACACTGATGTGACGATTACTCATACCTATGTAAGAAGCTTTACAATTTTTACATGAGATTTGATAGACACCATGAGATTCAAGAGGGATTGAATCCTTAGGCTTGGTTATTATATTGCTGATCTTTTGATGAGTAGAAAATGCTGTATCTATATTATAGCATTTTAATATACGTCCGATACTGTCTGTAGTTCCTTTTACATATGGAACACAAATCCTAATAGCTGATTTATCATCTTTTTGTTTCCTATTTTGGGCTTGAAATAAGGCTTTTTTTATAAATTTGTAATTATAACTATTTGCTAATAAAACACTATTAATATGAATTATTTCTTCTTTCAGATGTGTCTCATCTGAAAAGTTAATTGGTCTACTTAAAAGAGTTTTGGCTACAGAAACTATCTGAGTTGGGTGATGATGAGAATGTAAATGTAAATATCTGTCTGTGTGTGTATCCTTTCTGTAAATCGAAAAAAATAAACTATTTGGTGTTCTGGTGACTAGAACATCAAGAAAAGGGAGTTTTCCATCAGACTCTTTCTCCATTGTAAATTTAATATGAGGATGTATATTATTTAAATGTAAGAAAAAATCATGTAATTTATTTTTTCCATGTTGCCATATGACAAAAGTGTCATCTATGTATCTGAGCCAAATGAGAGGTTTTAAAGATAATGATTCTAAAGCACGAGTTTCTATATTTTCCATGAATAAATCAGTTATTACTCCTGATATAGGTGAGCCCTTAGGAGTACCAAAAACTTGTCTGTAATGCTGTCCATTGTATACGAAATATGTATTTAAGAGACAATGTTTAATCAAAGCAATAATATGGTCTGGTAAATTGCAACGTTGTGAGATTATATTTAAAGCTTTAGCTTCATCAATTGGAATGTTTGTGAACAAAGACACGACATCAAAACTGACCAGAATGTCATTAGCATTAATTTTGAAATGTCAGTATATTAATATTAAAAGTTTTTAACATGGATGAACCCGCAAAATATGTTTTTTATATATTTAACCCATGCAAATCTTCATTTTAATATATATATATATATATGATCAAAAGATGGAGCTCTACCAAGACCTCCAAACAACATATTTTTTTTTTTTTGTATTTTGGAGCCAACGAAAGAGACAGTGAATTTTGACTCTGATGTTTATGTAAACAAAAATACGCTTGTTTGGAGGTCTTGGTAAAGCTCCATCTATTGATCATAAATACAAGCGATAGCAAGTTTTACGTATATAAAACTTCTTTTTGTTTTTCATATATATATATATAATGGATTATATAGATATATTATACTTTGTGGGTTCATCTGTATATGATTTTGATTATGAATGTATATGAAAATAAACCCATGAAAATTTTTATATCAACATATACACATATGTATAATGTACAATCAGGTTAAAATGGAATAAAAGATGGATCCAATTACTATTAAACTTTTAAAAAAATACTAAAATAAAATAATAAATTATGAAAATGACAAAGAAATTTGAAGTGCAAAAATCACCTTGCCTATATGTCCAAGTACATTACTCCCCTTTATATGGAATACATATTTGCACAATTCATGATCTGAGTTTACTATCTTATTTAACTCCTCTTTAACCTCTTCAAAGTTCACACACACACACACTGTACAAAAACTATATGCTAATTACATGTAATAAGTTAACAAGATACATTTTCAACTTAAGCAATTGCATCATTTAATATTATATATCAAAGAAATATAAAAATAATAAAAGCTATTAGTATTTGATTGTAACATCAAGTGACTTGACAATCCTTGTATAATATAACTTTTTTTCTACTTATAAGCAAATCTACTTCAGGCAATATAAAGTGTTATCATGCTCAACAGTTCATTGTAAATGTGAGTTTGCACATATTTGTTATACTTATCCATTATTATTCTAAAACTGTTTAAGCAATCACATCATCAATGTATCTTTTATAAGTAATATTTTTCTGTAACAATGATTGAATTACTTTATTTTCAATATCTGTTAGCCTTTAGCTACAACTGATACCATTTCTTAGTAATCCCATTAACACAAATCTTTCAATTTAAGAAATTTATTATTAAATATTAGTATATCATGTCTTCCCTAATTTAAAACATTGATAATAAACAATCCTTTTTATCAAAATTGATTTTTGTCCAGTATTCAACGAATATGTTAATAAAGAAATCAGTTTGTGGATTTTTTTTGCATAATAAGCTTAACAACATTACTAATAGATTATGTTATATTTTATTCTCGTTCTAATAAAATTTAAGACTCTTGTTTGCCAGTCACCATAGATAAGTATAATCAAAAATTGAAAAAAAATGTCAAGGTTGTTTGAAAAATCTTTATCCATCTAAAAAATCTCAGAACCCCACTACAGACTTGAACTTCAGATAATAGACATGGCAGGTGAATACTTTAATATTAATAAATTTTGCTTTATTATATAATTCATCCTTGCATTGCCTTTTATATTTTATTATCTAATGGATTCAAAATCTTCATAATTTAAGAAGCTTCATTTTTAGGATTCAATTCGAATAACAGAAGTTGTTAAAATCAATTATGAAGATCACTTTAAAATTAAGATTCTGGAAAGCATTGTCTTAACTGATGGTGATGATGATTGAGATGTATTTTAGTTCTGCTAAAATATATTTTAAAAAGTAATGCAAATTTAGTATGCCCTATTCTAGATTTGTGAATTAGGAAGTTTAACAATCAAAATAATAAATTCTATAAACACACCAGTATTACAGCAGATTCTCTCTTTGTGAATTTAGATTTAAGATGTTGAAATTTTTTAGGTTATTATTTTAATATTCAATAAATAAATTTAAAATGTTTCTTTTTACAAATATAGTCTTAGCATGGAATGGTTTGATAATAATTGATTTTTGTTTTGCAACCACTGCTAAGTAAAAGCCAATATTACAAAATCATTCAAAGACTCTTTAAGTTTTTGAGTGCATTGTAATCCTATATCCATTAGATATTTACTACCTTCTTATGGACATATTATAGATAGATGTCTCTACTGTGTAGTTCATAAACATATTGTCAAAATGTTTTATTAATGGCTGCTTCTTAACCAACATCATTTATAAGCAAAGTTCCCAAACAATCAAGTTAATTTTATTTCTTTTATATTTCATATGTCATACCAGCAGTTTATAATATTTTTATTTTTCATTTACATTTCATGACATCTTTTCATCTTTATTTTTTATGAAAGCAGCTTCTGTTCTTTATTATTTTTATTTACTGCATCTATAATTGTGTATTCCTTTACAATTTTTGTTGTGCTTAGAAATAGTAATATTTTGTATTTAAATTATTTCAGAAAAATATTGTTGGCTTGAATGGTAGCACTGCATCAATATCTTCAGACCAGTTTCTTGTTACAAATACAATTTATCCAAACCACTTCGACCACTTTTTAGCAAAACTCTTTATTTGTATATATATACATACACATACATTTTGACTGTCCTGAAATCATCTTCAGAGCTTATATTTTGATTGTCCTGCAATCTTCTTCAGAGACAAGTGAACTGGCTCTGAAGAAGACTGCAGGACAGTCGAAACATAGGTGTATGTATATATGTACAAATAAAAGGTTTTGCTAAAAAGTGTTTGAAGTGGTTTGGATAAATTGTATTTATATAAGATATTACAGCAAAATAAAAAAAAATGGTGATTTTGGTAATAGTTTCTTGCTATTGGCCTTATTTAATAAAAAGCATTACATCATCTTATTTTGATATAATAAATAAATAATACTAAAATTAGTTATATAACAACAATAGTGTATTATTTAATATATAAAAGCTTTTTTGGACAACATTTATTATCCTCCACAGTGTAACATGTATATATATTACTAATGTGATGTGATGCACTGTGACTTCTCCTTAAACGGAGTCAGGAATCTCTCAGCAACTATGCCAACAAAAATCTGTTAACCACTTTACCTTCCCTTTCCATTCCCCATTCCAAGTTTTTCCATAATCTGCTCCATCCCATTTCCACAACATAATCTTTGTCAACTCCATAGCCTTCATATCTAAATCCCCCTTATCTTTTCCCAAACCCAGCATAAAAACCAATAACCCACTTTCTGTATAATCACTTTGTTCCTATTTATTCTTCCATAACTTCATTATTTGTATCCTTTCTGCTTTCAAGCATTTACATTCAATTAACAGATGCCTAATATTTTCTATGCCTTCCTTACACAATTTGCAGACGAAATCACTCATATTTTTCCATTTATATGTATATTTCCTTGTTGTTAAAGTTAGCAAAGTATTATGCATAGAGATATCTAGATTATGTTTACTGAATTACACCCTTTTTTTGATTGTGCAGCCATAACTATAACATCAAGCAAAAAGTAATGATATTTTTCTTCATTAAATATTTATATTATTATTAAGCATTAATACGGACTTTTATAAAAAATATAACTACATATACATATGTATATGCATGCATGTAAAATATTTATATGTGTATCCATGCATAAATAAAATATACTCCTGAAAATCAAAAAAAATCAAATGCTTTATTATTTTGAGGTTATAAAATCTGAGTACAGGAAGGATTAGATCTGGGCCATCTTCCTTGAACTTTAAGTTCCAAAATTTATCAGTTTCTCTACACTTATCGCTTATTTGAATTTTTTTTTCATTTTATTTCCGATTTTTATGATATAAAGTAATTTTGAACATGGATATTATATGATAATTATTGAATCTTTATTATTCCCATTATTTTTAAAGGTGAAATAATAGAAATATTTATTAACATATTAAAACTTCATGAATCCATGGATTCTTAAAAAAACTGGTGCTAATAAAATGTATAGTCTACCTAACAGAGTTATATAGTACTTATGATAGAGTAAAAAAACTCCAAATCAATCGATAAATAATAAAATTGCTGCATTTAATATTGATTTTTTGACTTCAAGAATATATAATAAAATCAAGAAAATGCTATTTTTTGAAATAAAAATATTTAATACCTAAACAATTGCAATTATTTAATGAAAAGAAATACATCAATGATAAAACAAAATAAAATGATAATCTATAATAAATATTCGTAATTGAATTCATCGTGTATCCACACGTATTTTGAATTTTATAGTTACAAGTATATATAATAAATAAAATAATATATATATTGCAATAAAAATATTTATCAAATAAAAGAAAGTAAAAGGTAGATCACACACAAGATGTTTGTAAAAAAGGAAGCAATATTTGATATACACTTAGAATAAATTCAAAAATAAATGCAGATATTTGTTATATATTTCTATTTATATCTGCATTTGATATGTCTTTGATGGAATTATTTTGTTAAATAATTGACATCATTTTGCTAAGTGAATTAAATTTATTGCATTGGTGGCCGAGTGGTTAGTACATCTGCCTTACAAGCAGTTATCCCAGGGTTTGTGTCCTGGCTGACGATTTGACACATTAAAAATATAGATACTTTTTTTAAAAAAAAAAAATTATTTAATACAATCTTATAGTCAATTACCTCAAGAATAAATTAGGGCATTTTTTTCTCCATTAGTTTCCTTCATTTAATGGTAAGTACTTTGTGAATCAGTAAAGACGATAGACTGTAGTCAATGTTATTTAATGAATAATATTTCCGTAGTATAATTTTCATTACATGACTCTCGTGTAAGGTAGAGACAAAGTGTTAAAAGCAGATAGAAACCAATATATTGTGTGAGAGTGGTGTAGGAAAATTACACTACAGAAATACTATTCATTAAATGAATAATCTCTAGTCTAATCAATATCTATTAAAATTATTAATATACTCCCATCAAGTAGTTTGTATCAAAGTCGTAAGACCAGTAAGTTTGGCACATCAATTAAACTGCAGTAATTCTCTATCTACATATATTGAACAATGATAAAGATATGTGTAACAGATTTTGGTTTAGGCCAACAGATGAGTGCTGTTTCAGCATGAAATGTATATCTTGAGGATCACACATTTTTTACATGCCTTTGGTTATATGTTTACGATTACACCCCTCCACATGTTAAAAGTGGATAAAAACCAGTCACTACCTTGCATGAGAGTGGTGTAGTAAAAATTACACTAAAGAAATATTATTAATTAAATAGATAATCTCTAGTCTAATGAATGACTAATAAAAATTATTAATGTAGCCTATATTAATTTAAAAAAAAAAAAAAATTATTTTGAAGCTAGAACATTACTATATTCTAAAACTTATTCAGGTATCAGATCAGGACCTATAACAATTTGCATTTTGAAACTTACAAAAAGCTATTTTAATCACATTGTATAATATATTTCTTTAATAACTGAAACACACAGGCTTATTATATACCTGTGTCTATATATTTAATATATAGGGTATGTGAGCACAGACGTTTACATGACCCACCACTCTCCACACTATCTCATAACACTGATACACTTGAACACATATGTTGAAAAGATAAATAATCACCAATATATGTATTTCATGCTAAACCAGCAATCATCAGTTGGTCCAGATTACCATCTCTACACATATATGCTATAAGTGCTCAGATATATATTAAGATAGCCAAACCTCATACTTTAATGGACAGGCTTCAATCTACTCCACACTCCAACTCTTCATCCATCCAGGAAGTCTGTGCTCATATACCCTATATATAAAATATCTCTTTATAAATCTAAATGACTTCATTACATAAATTTATCACTATATCAATATTATTTTTCATATTCAAAAAATAAACTTAATGCTTTCTTTTACCTATCCAAAGGCAAAAAAGAGTGTCATCTATTAATATATATATAGCTATAATACTGTTTTATCAGATTTATACATGACTTAAAAAGATCTAAAGTGTCAATGATCGGCAAATGGCTTTATGAAGGCATTTATATTAAGATTTATAAATTCAGAAATATAAAAGCTTTTGTAAATAAATTGAATTGAATTAATTGTATTGGATAGTAATCTCCAACTCTTTTAAAGTATCCAAATAGGTTTAAAGATATGGACACAAAATCAGTGTAACTCCACTATTCATATAAACATTAGAGTTAAATACGATAATATATAATTATCAGAATTTACGCTTACAAGTATTCTATTAAATGCGTACTGAAAAAATAACATACAGCATAGCCATAGAGGATTATGCTATTGGATATCTTTGCGCTCTTATTAACAGTACCATAAATGATTTTAAAAATAAATAATCAAACTGATTAGTTTTTTAGAAGATCATGTAATGTTCAAGCATTGATGATAATCGAATGAGCCTTTTTATTGTTAAAAAAATACATTTATTTACTTTTGAATAATTGTCTTATGTAAGCACTGGTAGTTTGGAATTTCAAGTTCTGATCTCATAAGCTACACCATTGTGAATTTAGAAAAAAAAAGATAAATAAAATTTGTCATTAAATTATTTTTTTCTTTTGCATGCACATTTTTTTTTACTTAAATTATTTATAAAAGTAAACAAGAGAAAGATTGACCAACATAACAGTAAACTAAGTTATTGTATTTTTTTGAAAAACATGTATCATTGCTTTCAATTTTAGGCTAATACAAATTACTGGATCCAATAATTGTGGGTATATAAGTAGCTTATAACAATTCTAGTTTCAGCTTAAATTAGTTGCTAATCAATTGAGTTTAGGTGAGCTACTGGACGCTAGTTGGAGTAAAAATCAAATGCATTGAGCAAATATATTTGCAGAGAAATAAAGAAATGACCACAAATGAGAAATCTTGTATCAATATTACCAATGGAATAAAGCTATGTAAGTAGTGAAAAACACCAGTTCATAATATCATTTTCAATTGCCATTGTCACAAATTTATTCATGGTGCAGATATAAAATAAAAATATGTGGTAGTGTAAATCTCAAGTCTATCACTTTAATACATTGTAAAACTGCATTATTCTGTATAGTTTAACAAAGGGATAGAAGGTCAGACTAAAGAACTAAAACATATTTTGTTCACAGCTCAATCAATGACCCCCAAGGTTTGAACATGGCTCCTTTCAAATGATCATTTGATTTTTATTTGATTTTAATGATTTTATGCAATTAAAAATTTTAAAGTGTAAAAAAAAAGATAATATCTTTTATAAAGCTTTAAAATAAATTTTATTAACTTGCAGATCAATACTTATGCTGAAATCTAATACTTCTATTCCTTAGAGTAATTTAGCAGTATCCATTTTATAACTAAGTCATCTTATCAGATTTTACTAACAAATTGGAAACACTTCTTCAATTATGACAGTTCTCATTATATTTAAACAAATAATGTAATAGACCTCAAAGTAAGACTCTAACACAAATTAATATTTAATAGAAAAATGTACGCAAACCCCTAAATGTATTTTTCATAGATATTAGCAATAGACAATGGTAAGCATATTATTATATATTACATATAATAGCACTTTATTATTATCATTTTAGGAGTGATTATTTATGTCTTATATGATTGAATGTGACAGTGTATTGTTTGTTTAAATCAATATTTTTATGGATCCTATAAATGGACAGATAAGCTTATAAATAGATATGATAGATAGACAGAAAGATAAATAGATGAATGGATGGGTGAATAGGAAAAAAAGTGAATGACACAAAGAAAATAGACATATAGATAGAAAAATATACAAATAGACAGCAGACAGACAAATAAATAGATAAATAAATAGATGGATAATTAGATGGAAAAAAGGATTGATAAAGAAATTAACAAACAAATGGATATTCAGGTAGGCAGACACATGGATAGACATATATAAATATGCATACGTAAAATGTTATGGCGGATTAATAAATAAATGAATGGGAACATAAATGGACAGATGAATTCACACATAATTGCATATATATATATAGAAAAAAGACTGATTGGAATGCACAGATATTTGAAATTGTCTTATAGATAGATTCATTTACAAATGATTGAATAAAAACAGAAAATATTGGTTTGATATGTAAATAGACCTGACACAAGAGTTCATACATATTGGCTAAAGTATTTTTATTACATTCAAACATTTTATCGCAAACTAATTGTTGAAATTTAAATTCAGAATATTTATGTTTACTCGTCAAAACCTTTTTAGTAATTCTAGTATAAGCATTCTCATTCGTCATAATGCTGGAAGGAAGTATCAATATAGAATATAAATAGTCGGTAATGGTATTCGCTTTAAAGAAATAAATACAAATAAACAAAGTTAAAATGTTATTCTTCGTTGATTTAAATATTTAAACAGAAAGAAAATAAACAAAATCCAGGAACGTGCAAAAGTAAAGGTGTTATAATACTAAATTAGAAAAACAAATGATGAATTTCATTTATAATGCTTTTACAATCTTTTCCGTTTTAATGTAAATCATAATAAAACAATATGACTAATAGTTCATTTAAAAAAAAAAATCAATCATATATATACCCGCAGAGAGTCTCAGTGAATAAAATGGTTGATCAGTTTTCTCTCCATGTTGCTTACAGCGCCATCTCTGCATCAACGTTACGAAGTGATATAGAGCAGCTAGCTATTAACCAAATTTATCTGAATTACGAGTTATGACATGTAATGTGACTCATGATGTAATAATGTACTAATACTATATTTTGTTTCAAACTGGCAAAATTTCTATTATAACGTTTAAAATGATTCAAACAATCTATAGAAGTAAAGTCAAGAGCTCCAGTGTTTTTAAGGGTTTTGTGGTGACAGAGTAAACTACTGAAGATGATACATAAAGTTTCAAAACACACTGTCACATGCTGGTGCTTTCAAAATTTTGTGGTGAACTGCTACATTAGATAATAAATGTGTCAATTCAGAAATGATACTGCAAACAGATTGGAGAAAGATCCAATTACTTTTTCCTTGGCACACATTGTATATTTATACAATGTATGTAAAAGAAATGGATTAAATATTAGCAAACAGCATTACAGCTCAAATAATGAAAATTTCTATTAATGAAGATATACATTTATATTACTCAAACTCTAATAAAGATTCCGGGAAGTTACAGTAAAAGTCAAAGCAGTCTTTTTATAATTTATTTATGAAGACAATAAAAAAGAGAAAATACTCAGCACAGTATTCAATGAATGAGTGATGAGTTTTTTATTGTCTTATAGTCGGTTAAAAGCTGTAAGATATTCATTTTTGTTTTAATAATTGGTGGTTTGATAGATTATGTATGAATGAATAGTATCAGCACATATGAAAAAAAGTCTTACTCTCTCAACCAAATATAAAATTTAGTTTTTGATCAGAACAGGCAGATATATTAACAACTATATCATGAGATTATTCACCAATCCATAATCGAATAGTTCATTGGTTTGTGGATCACAAAATTAAACCATTGTTTATGGACCTTTATGTCTAGAGTAAAGAGAGAAACGGTCATATAATTCTGAAACAGAATAAGAGATTTGATTAAGCTCAAAAAGTGTCATATTGTTGATCCTTATTTATTGAAGCAGGATTGTTCAAATCTGTTATATGGGTTAATGTTCAAAGGTAGAACCTAGTAAATGTATTCAATATGGATGAGAAAGCAAATTCTGCAAAAAAGAGAGAGAGAGAGAGAACAAATCGGAGGGGAGGGACTTTTGTCCAAAATCAAATCCTTCATTGAATAATAGATTAGCATTATTGGTTGAGTTAAAAATATAAAATCACATTCAGAAGAAATTTCTGCAAGAATTGCCACTCATTGAATATTTCTTCATTTACTAAACCAATAAATTGTGATCTTCACATGCTGTAGCTGTGATAAACTTTAAAGCTAATTTCTGATACAAAATCAATAATGTGATGTTAATTCAAACATTCTGTATAAGAAATATATGAAGTTGATAGCATGTAATCTTGTTATCAGAGACACCAATGCTTCTCAATTGTACCCACAATGCAAATATTATTTCCAGTACTAAACTAATGCTAAATAATCTCTGTTTATCATCCAGTGCACAAGAATGAATACAAACATCTCCAAATAAGAAAGAAGAATAAGAACTTTAGAAAATCAACAAGCTTACACTTAAACAATGATAAATACAATGATACTAATTCTTATATTACAATCATTTAAATGACTACTCTTTATAATTATTTAAAATCAACACTCATGGAATCATTAAGATTAGGCAATATAATCTGAGTAAAATAAATCTTGTGTTGAAACATAATTTAGTCATTGGTAATTCTAAAAATAATTATAACAGAAGTCAGTGGAACTTACTCTTTGGGTGTAGTCATAATCTACTCTCTTAAGATCACTTTATCATTAATGATGATGGTAATAAGGCATTTACATTCTTGATTTGTTTATTACCAAATTTTAAATCAATTAATTATAACTTTGCAGAAGCATTCAGCTTTCATAACAGTTCCTGAGTGCTTTTATTAATTTTTAAGGGCAGATACTCTTGAAATAGCAGTAATAAAAATGAACATATGAATATTTAGTTTCAATGGTAAGACTATAACAATAATACCATCAATTTCAAAAGAAAGTGAACTTTTGTTACATCAGTGCCAATACATTAAACATAGTGATCATCATCATCAGTCTTGATTTTCATACTGTCAACATTAATCAAGATATAACAATTTCTAAAGTCTAAAACCCTATAAGTATAGAATTCTATCTAATAAAGAATAGAAAGAGAAGTCACTGAGATTATATGAACACCTGAATGATTATATATGTGCAAATACATAATTTGGTGATGTATAATTTATAAAATTGTAATCTTATGGAAGGAAATTAATCTTCACACATGCACTATTAGATTAAATTTATGTGCACTCTACCTATCAATAAGTGTTTTAAAAGCATAAGTGTAACACTTATGCTTGAAGCTTATTTTTATAAAAACCAACTCCTATTGACCATGCTTAAATCAGGGCTTGAACATATTACAAGCTTGATATTTCAATCAACAAATTATTTGTACAAATTTAATATATATATATAATGTTTTCATGGTTGTATGATGTAGGTAAATTAATAGTTTTGGGGCTGAACTGTGTATTATTTTCCATTTCATACCGATGTTTTGACGGACTATCATCTGCCATTATCAAGGTTAAGTTTTGAAAGAAAAATTGTTAGATCTCAAACAATAATGTGACTCAGTGCCAGATGAGAAATGAGATTCAACTTGAAGTAGTTCAGCATTCACAATATGAGGCTTAGCAAAATGTTTATTTCCCTCAGTTTTTTCACCTATTAATTTTAAGTTAATTATTGTTTGAGATCTAACGATTTTTCTTTCAAATGTTAACCTTGATAATGCAGTTGCTAGTCCATCAAAATATCAGATTGTAATGCGAAATAACATGTTTATTCCCCAAAAAAAAAAACAATTTATCTACATCATACAACCGTGAAAACATTATATATATATATATAATTAGATACCAATCAATAACCACCTAAACATTCACATTAAAAATAGTAATTAATATATATATATATAATTAGATACCAATCAATAACCACCTAAACATTCACATTAAAATTAGTAATCAATATTTCTCACTGCTGTCAAGGCAACCTTCACACCTTTTAATGCAAGACTGGAAGTCCATTCTTACTAATGGTCCATTAAATATATATGGACACTTAAAGATTGCAACTTGACTACAGAGTATGAAATATATATATATAGTAAGGCATGTGTATAAATATTTTTATTCATTTATATATACTATATATAAAAAAATATATTTAGAATTAAAAATAAATAAGTTCAGTAAATACCTGTTTTTTTTTATCTTAATCCAATTACTCTATTTAATTCATGATTGATGTTGTACTTAATTCAACTGAAACTACTTAAAAAGAAAGAAAATGCCTTCATATTTGGTTCAACTTTGATTTTTAAATTTTTTTAATAAACTAGTTACATTTTTTAATTCTTTAAATTATTAGTTTTTTAAAATTGTATACATTAATACATTTATCATTTTCATTTTTCAAAAAACTTTATTCAACAAAGTAAAAAGTTACATTATTTATTTTGTCTATATATTATTAATGATTGTTAGTAATACGAATAACCCACTATTTTTAAAGCTAGCAAAAGTTCATATTTTGGATAATCTGTTTTGCATCTGAAGTATTATAATAATGGCAAGTAGCATCCTTTAGATTTTGCTTTTCATTTGAGGTTTATTAATCTTTAGTGTTCATTCCTATCTTATAGGATTGAAGGTAACTGAGATTATGTATTAATGAACATTTTTTGGTTTGCTATTCTTTTGTCTCTCTGATATATACTATCCAGTTAATTTTTAAATATATTAGAGTTTTTTTTGGATTATTGTTATATATGAATTTATACCTTGTACATCATAAGGTATAGAAAATGAATACCCTGATCCTGATTTCAGCACTCACTCCATTTTTGAACGAGTCAAATAAGCAATTTATATTTTTATCTTGAAGAGTGTGAGTAGTATTGGACAATTACTATTAAGACATTGGTATGAAAAAAAGTGATCCTGTGTTTACAAAATTTTGTAGCAAAGGTTGCAAAGATTGTCTATATTTTGGCTTCTTTTATATTTTAAGAACAACTGTGTAAATAGTGAGTTGAAATTAATTTTAAGTAAAAAATCATAATATTTTGTTTAAAGTGAACATAATTTGAATTTATGGCAAAGTTGTTTATTGGTGATGTTGAGTACAGTTTTGGCATTATCTTGTATAGGATATAAAATTGAATAGATTTCCCAATACTTGAATTTATTTTGAGGTACTTTGAAAACCAAATTTTTTATAAACAGTAATGGAGTCAGTAATGTCTTCAGATATCCTTCAATAAGATGTTGTTTATTTTCAGAAGTTATTTTACAGGCTTTTTGTAGATATAGGGATGTTTTTGAACATGCATAGATTATATTAATTGATTTTTAGATTCTGAATGTACGAATTGAGAAATCCCTAGATCATTTTGTGAGAGTGAATTTTTGAGAAGTCTTATGAATATTGAGATTACCTTTTTTTCATAAGACTTTCTGAGTATATTTTATAAAAAAAGGTTTAATGTAATTGTTGGTGGATAGTATGTGATCAACTTTTTTTGACATGAGTTCATATCAAAAACATGCATTCATTATTGTTCAAACAATCATTATTTTAGCATCTATCATTGAAATATGCTGCTAATACACTATTCATGAAGTCAGTTTTTTTTAAAATTGAATAAAATATTATTTTATTAAAATAATAATAACAGCAATTATATATTTTCTCTCACTTTCAATTCTTCTAATTCTGACATTATGTAACTTTCTTTGACTTTTTTATTTTATTTCACAAAGGATTTATCATAACGTTCTCCTGAATGTTGTTTTATTTTCTATAATTTTAAAAGGCAAGTGATTTTTATGTTACAACTTTCTATTAATCTTTTAACTGCTAATTATATTATTGGTTATATGAGGTAAAAATCAAAGCTTTTAATTGGCCAACTCACAAACTGAAAACAAAGCCTATTGTTAAAACATATTCACCTATAATGTTAAATTCAACTCAGATTCGTTTATAAAAAGTATATTAATAATTTGTCAGGTTATGAAAGTGAACGAAAGTTCTTTCAAAAATAAATTGCTATTTATTTTTTATAAAATATTCAATTTCAGAAAATTTAAAAGTGAACTTATAAACAAGGAAGTGCTGACGTAAATGCTTTTTTTCAATTTTATGTTATGGAAAAGTAAATATTTCCTTTTGCTAAATCTTAAATATTTTTACTAAAATCTTCAATATTTTTCGAAAATAATTTTGTTTTTTTAGTATATTTAATTAAAAATTATTTTAATTTCTCAAATTATACTTTTTTAATACTTTAAATTATATTCGAAATGAAAATCTCAGCATTTTTCTTTATTTTCTTTGATCAAGCGGTTTCTTTGTTCTTTCCAGCCAATCAGAATGTCTTTGTCAGCTGAGAGCCAGCTAAACTAGATGCTGATAAATAGATAATTGAAATCATAAACATGAATTACAAAAGATAGTGTAAATAATATAAAAAATGTTTTCACTAAGATGGATGAAAATTAGAATGTTGATAATGTAATTTGAAAAAGAATACCTTTGAATTAGAGACACTGGATTAAACATTGAGAAATCATCATCTTGCATTGAATCAGTATTGGTGGAAGTGTAGAAATTTCAGATGTTATTAGTAATACTAATGCTAATTACGAATACAAAAATGAAACAAGGTGTTTCTAATTCAATAACTGATTCAAATTGTATTTCTGGTTTGTTAAATTACAAAAGAGAAATGGGTTATGTATAATATTAACAATTTCTGAAGAAAAGGATCATCATAAATGGGAAACAAAGGTGGCATTATTTATATAAAAAATTTAAGATACTACATTAAAAAGCAATTAATTAAGTTAATGTTGAATTTTAGTAAATAGAATGATCTATACTAAATAGTATTATTTTAATATTCATCATGAGTATAGGATTACAAAATGAAAATTTATGTAAAGATTTTGGAAGTGAAATTGTGCTTTTCTCCATGTCAAAGTGGTAGTATTTAATTTTTTTTGGTACTTACTTATAATTCTGGTGGTGATAAATGGTATCAGCTCAAACAAATGTGTTTATAGAGACCGAATTAAACATGATTACAATCTTCTAAAAAAGAAATGAATTAATTATGATTCTGTAAGTTAATATTAGATAATGTTATCAGTCATAACGTATATATATATAGTTTGGTTATTATAAGTGGTTATTTTTTAAAATAAAAAATCTTCATAAATTTAGATAGTTAAGGATAATTTCTTACAAAAATAAATAAATAAGACTATATTTATAGACGTTTGTGGCATTTCCAGAAATAAAGATATAGGTCGACAGTTTTCCAAATAAATATTGTTGGATTAATACATAAGTGAAAACTCACCATCGGACTAATACATAAGTACTGTTTTTTCCTATCCGTACTATTCATTATTGATTTCTCCATAGTAATCGTTTGTAAAGTATTTCTCTATTTTTTACCCTCTATTATGCAATCTTTATAGAATATATCTCAATCTCACACTCATAAATAAGTACTGCCAGGAAAATAATCTTTTTTTTTCAACTAGTTCGGATATTTTTTTAATGCGAAACTATTTCCACTCAAATCACGCTTCAAAGTTTGTTTACATATTTAATTTCACCTGTAGAATAATAATTATTGTATTTTAACTAAATTTTTGGAGCAAATTAGAATGTGTCAAAAAGGGGTGGGGCATTTCAACTGAATAGGATGCTATAGCTTGGTCCATGAAAAGTTGAGACTAGTGTTGAATTCAAATACCTAGTCCCTAAGAATTTCTCTCTTTTGCGTCTATAACAAATGTTAAAGATTTAAAATCATATAGATATAATTGATTATCAAAATGCTAATTAATAATTATAATGACAATAATAATAAAGTTAAATCTGTTTAATGAAAGGCAAAATGTTTTAGGATAAGATCGCTCTCTCTCCTTTTTAAAAGCTTGTTTTAATCTCTGTTTTATAATTATTGTGTTTTCACTCGTGAAGTGAGTGAAATTTTCTTCCGCAAAAAATGTTATTTTGGATTTTAAATCATAATGGAATTTTTTACACCATATAAAAGGATTTCTGTTAGTTACTTTAAACATTTTAGAGGATTTCTCTTTACGCTTAGATTTTTTTTCCACTCTGTTTTTACAATACTGTTAACTATGATTTATCCTTGTTGACATGCGCTTCAACATGCCTTCACATTCACCTGTTTGTGATGGGAAAATTTACAGTTCAAAGAAGATTAACTTAAAAAATAAAAACTCTCAATAAACAACTTTCGAAAATTGAATACAGTAAATGAATTACTAAAAGTTTAATATATATATATGAATGATCTTGCGTTCTAAAAAAATAATAAGCAGCCACTCATAAAAGACTATGTCGAGTCTAACTATAAGATGAAAAAGGAGAGAAAAAATATTACTCTAGAAATAAATTTTGCGATGCCTATGTTTATATATATATTACAATATTATTTTTTAATTTCTTCTCCAATGTTTTTCCATTTTCTGCGATATAATTACAATAGAAAAATTAACAAAACACATTTGGGGAATTTTTATGATAAACTTTAAAACGTATACAAAGCCAATCACTCTTCTAAAACCATGAACAAACTCACCATTAAATGCTCTTTCAGAAATTCTGGCATTGTTCATTTGTTTTACAAATCCAATCCACTAAATCTCTCATTTTGTAAGAGTGGATTTTATATAACATCCAGCAAGTTGAAAAATTACGATGTTGCCATTGTATTTTTAAAATTTTATGGAGAATCCTTATAAAAACCTTATTGCAATAAAAGGTTGTCCACGTTTTTCATCCATACAAAAAATTAGGTAAGATAACAGCTGTGTATACAGCAAACTTTATTGCAAAGATTTTTTTTTTTCATATGATGAAATACTCTACATTTAACTTGTTAAAAGGAGCAGCAACATATTGAAGCATATGTCGTATCTCAACAGCATAGTGCATTCTATAAATCAATTTTGATCTGATAAAATCATAATCCAAGTCGATGAAGTTCTTGTTTTCAATTTTAATTGAATTAAATTAAAAATTCATCCCCCATATTTATCATAAAAATTGAAACACTGCTAGAGCAAATGCCCAATCTCGTTTAATATTGGTTTTCATTTCAAATGCATCAGATTTTTAATCTAAAAAAATAACATTCTTATTTCATTATGTAAAAGCTATATTACATGAATAAATTTTGGTAAACAACCCATTAATTTCAAACATGTCATATACAGGTCTTTTTAAATGAATCAAATACCTTGATTGAATTAAAATCAATATCTGAATCACTTCTTTTTCCTGGTCACTTTTTTGCATTTGCCTGATAACAAAAACCATGTCTAAAGTGCTTCTTTAAAGTTCTAAAAATGTATTGAGCCTCTGGTACTATTTTTCTATGCCTGGAAGCAACATATTCAACACAATCTTTAAAAATTTCTTTACTATAATGGAATAATAATATTACATAATAGTTACTGCAATCCTGTCTCATGGATACAAATATTTCCAAAAAGTTCCAAGTTTATTCATTACCACCATATTTGAAACTTCATTAGATAGTTCATTATAATGTTCAGACTTTACAGTTTTAAGATTACAAAGAATTGTTTTGACTTCACTAAGATATACTTTTTGTCCAAACCTAAACGAGTTCATAAAATGAATAAATCATTAAAAACATATCTCAAATACTATATTATTATTCAAAAAATGATAAAAAAATTTTTTCACCCATCAAAATATTGCTATCATCATATAAAAGAGAGTCACTGCTGAATTTCATAAGATTATGATACCATTTCTCAAGTCCATATGTTATTTTTAGTTCCATCAAAAAAATAAACAGACCATTTATATCTTCTTTACAGATTTAATTCACAGATCATTTTAAATTCTTTTTATCAGACATTGAATTTCTGTAAACAATGAGCATTGCCAATTGCTCAACAAGCTTTGTGATAAATGCTTAGCTACAGAAAGCATTTAAAATATCTTTGTCAGGAGGCTCCCTCCCCAACCTCTGCCCATGGTTTTGTGTTTTGGCACTCCTCAGCGAGGTCATAGGGTGGCTTCAGACACTAGATCTAAAAATACCAATCCAAATCCAGCATTTATCTAAAAGTTATCTATTGAGTGAAAAATCTGAAATTATCAGCCACCTACATGTCTTCAAACCCAGCTATCCAACTCAAATAGCTATTGAATTTCTGTGTTTAGATATCTATGTCTACTATGAAATTCCATATTTATCTTATTATTTCACAAGCAAAAGTATCACACATTTACCTTTAATCAATTTACTAATAATTAAGTCATCAGAAATAAGTCATTACTATTCTTTTTAGCAAATTTGTGAATATATTTTCTTATATCCATAATACACTTCATAAAGAGAATTTGATGCTTCAGTGATATGGCAGTACTGAATATCCAAATTAAAAATTTTAGTGTTTAAGAACTACTGAAATTTAGTACATATAGCATATTTTTCTAAAAAATGAATATCAAAAGTTTTGTAAATATGATTGGAATAACATGTACTTTTAATGCAACTTTAATTTTGATCTTGGTGCACACCAATCTATGATCTGTCCATAATCCATATCTGTAAGTGCTCATGTAATATGATTTCTCTTATATAACCACTCCCATGAGAGATATGTTTATGGTGCTTATCACCAAAACTGCACTCAGAAGGATATGTACATACATTGCTAATGAATTACATATACAATCAAAGGGAAAAAATAATATATAGTTTTTCAAATAAAATGTAATCTATTAAATGTGATTTATTTTAAGTGTGGATGCATTTGTATTCCTTTATAGCATTTTTTCTGAATTTTTCACATGATTCAAAAGGGAGCTCTTGAATATACACTGTGGTGATATTATATACATTGAAATTTAAGCTAATTTAAACAAGGAATGTGAAACTAAGTAAAAGAAGATCTCATATTGCAAATAAACAAACATGTTTAATTTTAAGTATACCTAGAAAGCTTGTACAATACAGATTTTTACACCCAAACACAAATACACACATATAATAAATAAAAACAAGGCATAATGTTAGTTGAAATCTATATAAAATATTTTAAATATCCCATAGCTATATTCTTTGGGGAGTGATAATAAGGATTGTGCACCCTTTCTAAGTATATTTAAAATTAAACATATTTGTTTATTTGCAATATAAGAGCATTGCTTATTTAGTTTCACACTCCTTGTTTAAATTAGCTTAAATTTCAATATATATGATATTATTGCACTATACATTCAAGAGTGTTCTATTTAAATGAGCTGAAAAATTCAAGCTTTTCTTTAATTAAACAAGGGAGTATGACTGAATGGTTAGCTATGAGGAATTTAAAATATTTTATATAGATTTAAGCTAATGCTACGTACCTTTATTGTTTAAAGGAAATTGTCTTGACAATGGATTGAGGTTGGTAATTGTTATTGATACTAGCATTGTTTAATTGTCGAGTAATTTCATGTATATACAACCATTAGAAAACAATCAACACTTAGACAACTCCATTATAGATACCAATCAACAATATCAAACGGTTGTCAAAATAATCTCCTATTACAATAAAGATGGATTCCATCTTTATTTATGGTCCAATCTATTTATATAGACACTAAAGCTTGCAATGTGACTACAGAGATTGAAATTATTGATACAAAGAAGTTTAAATAAAACTTCTTTAAACAGGTAAATATAACTTGTTCAGAATAGCCAATTATAACATTACAAATTGCAATTATAATTTTCAAATTGCATCCCATGTATTGTTTAAATAATAAGTGTAATAATGTTTAAGGCTAAATGAATGCTATTTCGATGAACTAGCATCCACCATCATCAAGGTTAACTCTTGAAAGAAAAATCATTAAATTTCAAACAGTAACATGACTGAGTATGAGATGAAAAATGAGATTCAGCTTGAAGTAGTTTATTGTTTGAGATTTAATGATTTTTCTTTGAAGAGTTAACCTTGACAATGGCAGCTGCTAGTTTGTCAAAATATCAGTATGTAATTGAAAATAATACACGGTTTAAGCCAAAAAATAATTTATCTACATCATTCAACCATGAAAACATTATATATATATGATCACTAGATGGAGCTTTACCAATACCTCCTAACAAGCTTTTGTTACTATATGGTGAAACTGAACTGATTTCAGACCCATATAACTGTCTAGTTTGTTTAGCTGAATTTGAAGATATTTATGTATCTGAAAAATTCATGCTTTCAAACTGATAGAAACGTGTTTCATAAATGCTGATTGTAGATTTAGTATTTAGATCTAGTTTTTAACCTTTCCTACCTTTACTGAGGTGAGCCAACTAGCTCAAAACCATGGTCTAAAGGTTGGAGACAACAAAAGAGATATTGAATTCTATCTTTCTCAGTGTTTATGTAAACAAACAAAAAAAAGCTTGTTAGGAGCTATTGGTAAAGCTCCATCTAGTGATCATAAAATGCAAGCTAAGAGCAAGTTACGAAATTTATAACTTGTTTTGTTTATCATATATATATATATTAGGTGTTATCAATAAAAATATGATACATCTTTTTCTTCTCCAAGTTGTTTGCACTGCCATCCTAAGTGTTACATAGTACATTCACCACAAAAAATTTAAAGTGATAGCATGTCCAAATGACAAATTATGATATATGGTGAGTATCTTCAATGCTCTCTTTGCAACCCAAAAATTTTAAAACTATTTAAAAATCTTTTCATAACTCATGCCTTTGTAACTATATGCAATTTGAATTATTTAAAATATTTTCATAACAGTTTTGTCAATTTAGAACAAACGTCAATACTAGCATGTTGTTCCATTGTGAACAAGCTTACAAGCTTTTTCATAATTTCACATTTTGTACTGTAACTTATGATTCAGATATTCCAACATTTTAAAATTTTAAATAGCTAAATTATATTTCTACATACCATATGCAATATTTTAACAAATTGTGCTGAAGGTATCTTGGAGGACACAAAAACAGTTTCCAATTCTATTATCACTGAAACACACAATATATGCATATATGTATGACAACAAAAATGACTTTATTTTCTGAATGCTGTCAATATGATAATGCCTTTTTTTATCTGTCAAAAGACCTGCAAGTTCAAAATTATTATTTATTTTTTACCCTGTACTACATTACTTCTCAGAAAGCCAGAATCTTAAAGTTCTGACATTGCAAATATAAATGATTGCGTTGTTTTTCTCTTATTGTAAGAAAGAAAAGAGATTGTTACTGTGATATTGACAACTTAAGGGGGTGAAAATTTTCACTGTCTTATATTTAATTTAAAAAAGTGTTGTTTATTGATAATTATATTTATACATACAATATATATATATATATGAATAGGTAGGTAGGTAGGTAGGTATGTAGATAGATAGATAGATAGATAGATAGATAGATAGATAGATAGATAGATAGATAGATAGATAGATAGATAGATAGATAGATAGATAGATAGATAGATAGATAAAAACTCAATTCATGTTTTTATATGTTAAATACATGATATTTGGAAGCCTGTGTAGGAAAATTGCATATTAGAAGCCATTAACAATTTTTCAAATTCCTATAATGAAATGTTTGAAATGTAAGGATAATATTTATAGTTTCTAAGAATATAACATATATCATGTGAGACCAATGATGGTATATTACATGAGTACAATTAAAGTGCACAATCATTAAAAACATAAAAACTGACAGAATGCAATAGCCAGATGAGTTGAAAAGATGAAAATAGATAAGAAAAAAAATAACAAGAATGATGTGAAAAAGAAAAAAAATTATTTTAAAATAACTTGTAGGGATCACACAATCAATTAGTTTATAGTCAATCCAGGTAAGCATCTAATATTGGATAGTAAATGAGTAAAAGCTTTTCTACAGATATGATAAAAGAAAGATCAAAACATCTCATAACTTAATCATTTATTGCTTGCATTCTGGTTTGGGCTGACTTTCTCATTCACAGTTTTCAGTAGGAAGAATATTGAAGAAGATTTTGACCTACAGTGGATTTTCTTCAGTGAATAATATTAATATCTGAGTTTTACCTGTGTATGTTATTATTATGCTGATCTTTGCATGAATCTTTTTTGACATCATCTGGGTAAGAAAAGTTGTCTAATAGCTATTTTTAAACATACTTGAGAAAATAGATTACATATTATCTATAACATGATTTAACTTATTATTAATTAAACCAATGTAAAAATGTAAGAGGTTGGGTAAAAGTAAAGATTCATGGTTGAGATTAATTGGATAATTTTTGTTTTTATCAACATAATTTTTTTATGGATAAAAAGTTTTTTTTTAATGTGTTAAAGCATCAGTTGAGAAGCAAACCCCAGAACAACTGCTTGTAAGGCAGCTGTGCTAACCACTCGGCCATCAAATGCTTGACCAGTTTGTATTTTTGGTGGAAGTTCAGTGATAATTATTTTCTGGTGATAGATATATCTAGATAAAATTGTAGTGTTACAAAAATATGTATTATGGCCATTTTATGAATTTTATATAGAGTGATACAAATAAGTAAACTTTAAATATTTATCTACACGCATGACAGCAATTGCTACAAGAACCTTAGACAGACCATTAAAATTACAAAAAGGTAAGAAGACAGCATTAATTACAAAGAAATCAAGTCATATGTCACATGACCTATTTTAACAAGCTTGTATTACAAATGTTTTATAAAGAGCTCGGAAATATGCTCTTAACAAGTTTTGCAAAATATCCCCAACCCCAGACCGGTTTCTGCTACTGCCTTCCTCAGTGAGGTGCTAGGAAATAAGTTCTTAACAAGCTTTGCAGAATATCCCCAACCCCAGACCAGTTTCTGCTACTGACTTTCTCAGTTGTTAAGAGCTTATTTGGAGCTCTTTATATGACTGCATTAATAAACATGATAAAGAAAAAGTTTCTTCCATATGATGTTTTTATGATGCATTTTAAAAAAATAACATTATTAAATTAATGTTCATCATCTAATCCCACTTTATATCTAACATCTGGATATTTTTTTATTAGATAAAAATTATTGGTTAAATCACATGACAGTTTTTTTTATCTACAGTAATAAAAAAACACCCACATGAATAATCCTTGAATTTTTTTCTAAGTAAGTTTACACAATATATGTATTTTTAAATATTTGCTTATATTAGCAGTTGGATTGCAAACTATTATATATATATATATAATTTTATTTTTTATTTAATATATTTTTTAAATTTTGTTAGAAAAATTGCAGGTATTAAAAATGCCAAATTATGGAGATAATACATGCATAATTGAGTCTGACAATGTAGTAAATTTTACATAGATCAGTTTGTAAAAATGATAATATAAAAAGAAAAAAGAAATGATAGAGCAATAAATAGAAAAAAATAAAATGTCAGAGCCATATTAACATTTCTTAGCATAGATCATACAATAAATTTCAAAAATAATATAAAGAAGAAAAGAAAGAGTTATAATACATTGGGTATTCCTAAAATATTGTTACAGGGAAAAGCAGTCCTTGCAAACTTATAGTTCCCATCCAGAGTGGAAAAAAGCAATGGTGTAAGAATATCTCTATAACCATTTACAATGTGATGGCTACCTTTTTTCAGCCATGCATTCAATTGGGTGTAATATCCTATATACTAACATGGCACAAGGGAATGAAAATCTAATGCACCTCCTAAAGATTACCTTGACATAAAACACCCACCCACCAGCATCAATTTAACTATGAAACAATTAGCTCTAAATTAACCTTACTTAAACCAACATAATCTTAATAAGTATATGCAGTTATTTACACCTAACTTTAAATGTATTACTTTAAATTTAATGAGGATGGAAATGATAATGGGATAAACATGTTTTACATAAAATATTTAACAAAAAAATTTAGAATTTAGTTTAATTGTCAGTTAAGAGATTTTCTTTAGGGCAGAAATAATGTTAATGTTTAATTGTTATTAAAATGGAAAGTTAGTGTATTCTTTTTTTTTTTTATATGTCATAGCATCGGCCGGGACGCGAACCCACAACCATCTGCAACCAACTACTTGCTTGCATGGCAACTGCGATACCTCTCGGCTAACAATGCAAGACAAGTTAGTGTATTTTTAGATTAAATAGTTCAATAGTTTTACATTTCCAATTTCATTTAAAAGTTCATACTTCTATCTTATTTGGGGGAATATTTCAGACTGTGGTAGGTTTGTGGAATGTAATCTATATGGTCCTTTATGTGCTTCATATCCCAATTAATGACTTTGTCCATCTCTGATTGGATTTTCATTTTTATTGGAGGTGAATCCAATATTTGATGTTCTTCTGTAACTGTCACTCTGGAAGTTATCTCAGTCAGCACAGCTGAGGGGAAAGAAGTTTATTGCATGGCCCCTACATCATGGAGATTTACAATACAGGTACAAATTATTTTTAATTGAATACAACAGCAAAAATAATTTAATTAACAGAAGTTTTTTTTCATATATTTTTCTCTCTCCTTTTTATATGATATATATATATTTCCATATGTTGAAACATCAGCCGGGAAGTGAACCTGCAACAACTGTCTGCAAGCAAAAGCAACTGCTTGCAAGGGAGCTGCACTGACCTCTTGGCTACCAACACTTGACCCTTTTTATATGATCTTGAATTACTTATCACTGAATTCCAGGATTGATCTCTCATGGTTTAGTGTATTTCATATTGGTGATGATGATTTTTCTTTCTGGACTGTGTGTTCATATGCATCTTTATTGGTTAATTTTATTTAGAGCGGGATAGTTGGCAGCAAGTTCTTTCAGGTTTAGTTTAGGTTTATTTAATTTTCCCACGCATATTTTTTTATAATAATAATTATGGGTCTAAAATTCTGATTGATTATTAGTTTTATGAACATATATATTTTTGACAAAATGAATGTTTAAAATTTTATACTATCATGCTATTTATTTGTATTTATTTTTGTTTATTGTTAATCAATTAGTTATTAAATAATTATTTTAAAAATATTTCTTACTTCTAATTTCTTTATTCTTTCCAATCCCTGTTTCATAAATTGCAATATGTGTGACTTTATTTCATGACAGCTTTATATTCTAGTATTTTTTTAAATGATCCCAAGAAAACTATGTACTTATAATAAGGTAAACCTAGAAATCATTTGATTCATAATAAGTTGCTTTATTTATTTATCTTTTGCTCACAGTAATAGTTTACTTATGGATCTGAGACTTAGATACTTAAAGAAGAGCAATACAGAGACCTCAGAACACTCAAAGAAGTATGGAGTGATGCATGTTGGGAGTAACAAGAAGAGATCGAAAACACAATATATGGGTAAGAGAACAAGCAGGTGTTAGTGACCTCATAGAAAAAATTAAAAAAAAGAAGTGAGTTGGGCTGAACATATTGTTAAAAGACATGCTAATAGATGGACAACTGAAATCTTAAATTGGATTCCAAGAGATTGTAAAAGACCCAGAAAGAGACCACATGTGAGATGGATGGATGAAATAAAAAAGGGTGCAGGGATGATGTGGAGAAGAGAAGCTAAAAATCAGAGAAGATGGATGGAACTTGGAGAGACCTCCATCCTGCAGTGGATTGATAATGGTTGATGATGATGATGAATAGTTTATAGATTTTTTGCTTCTTAAGCTAGATTTCTGCATAACAATTTATATGGAGAAAGTGTTTATGTTTTGTGTTATAGACATCCAGATAATGATGATCCTGATTGGTGCAAAAGACATATCCTTTAAATTCCATGCACTACATTTCATCTTATTTATTATTTCTTTAGAAATTGTAGTTGGTCGAAACATTAATGGTACTATGTTTCCAGACCATTGAATATGGACAAGATGTTTTTAGTATCTCAACATTATTTGACTTATTGTTGTAGTTTAATGGAGTAGCACAAAAATATGTGCATTCAGATAATTATTGTTTGTATTTCTGTCCTAAGTTTGGCAGTACCTAAATCATTATCCTGTTTCATAAAGAATCACTTTCGAATGCAGCCACAAGATTGGCTATTGATTTATTTTTATTGTTGATCATTAATGATGATGAATGATTATTACTTGTGTGTAATGCTAGTGAATTTATAGTTAGTTCTGTGTGAATCTCTCATGCTCATTCCTTTTATTTAATTTTATATTTTGTTTATTTGGGGATGATGATGGTCTCCCATCTCCTCATTATTCGACCTAATATGATGTATTGTTACAAATGGATACCCAATTTCAGGACATTGTATCCTCAGATTTTCTCTTATTGACCCCTCTTTTTCAGACTGTTACAATATATATATATATATATATATATATATATATATATATATATATATATATATATATATATATATATACATTGCAAATACAAGGTTATTAAATCACATGATATTTGAATTGGTTAATTTACTAATATATATATATATGTATGACTTTGTAGACTGCTAATTAAAACAATGCATTAGAAGTGGTAGGATTTTTATTTTAAAATTAAAAAAATAAAAACATATTTCAGTAAATACCTCCCCCCACACACATTTCCCCCCAAAAAATAAAACAAGGTTATAATACAATATTATTTTAAGTCTTATTTAATGTAATGAATGTCTGCTAAAATTGTCAGTTTTTTTATTATAGGTTTGATCTCAGAAAAAAGATTACTTCATAAAATAAATTTAATGAAAATGTTTGATTCCAATTTTTTGTTGATAAGTTATTCATTAATGATATATATTAACAAAAAGAGTGTTGCTGCAGATGATATGGACATACTGAGAATTCTTCTGATGTGATTGCTAAGCAATACTGTATTATGTTACTACACTCATTATTCCTGTTATAGGGAAGAACATTAAATGGAATACAACATATTGCTTTAATTTTGTTCTTATATTGAGTGTCATTGGGATGTTGAGCATCACTACGATACTATTACTAGACAATGCATTACTGTGATGGCGTTGTCACAATGAACATTATTGTATTGGTGGCATCATTGTGAGTATGGTCTTGCTGTATTGATTGAAATTATGATATCACCATACATTCGTGATATCATGACATCTTTATAAATGGGTTTCCATATAGAACATCTGTGTGATAATGGTGTTATACTAAGCACCACTGTTCTCTGTTGTTGTATTTGAAATCATTGTGATGGTGTTCCCATACTGAAAATCAATATGATAGTGTTTCCATATTGAGAATCCCTGATGTGATAATTTATTCACAATGAGACATGACTATAAGAATGTTATACTGAGCATTATTCTAATGAGTTCCCATACTAAACACTACTGTAATGACATTGTTGTATTTTTTTGTGATAGTGCCACTATTACAATGATATTGACATACAAAGCATAACTGTGATGCTGTTGTATTGAAAATCATAGTGATGAAGCTGACATGATATACTCATAGTATTATTGCATTATTCATTTGTGTAATAGTGTCATCAAGTGATAATCACTGTAGTTCTGTATCCTTACTGAATATTCATGCGATGTTATTTTATTAATCACCAATGTGGTTGTACAGCTATACTTAGCACTACTATGAAAGGGTTGTTGTATTTAATATCACTGTGGTGGCATTTCTATGTTAAAAATCATTACAGTAATTATTTTATACTGAGAATAATAGTGCTGTTCTATTGAACACAATGTTGGTATAATTCTGACAATCATTCTTATGATATTATTCTGTTTATCATTGTAATAGTACTGTTGCATACTGTACTGGTGTTATCACATGGAAAATAGCTGTATTAGTAATGTTATACACAACAATATTGTGCTATGTTGCTGTACTGACAATCACTGTAATTGTGTTTCTACAGTCTGCATTACTTTGCTAAAGTATCTATATTAAGAATCAATGTGTAGTGTTACTATCTAGTAACAATGTGATGACTCTAACAGCAGATATGGCAGTAAAGATGTTATACTGAATATCACTGTGATGAGTTGGCATATAAATCACTATATTGCCATATACACAATAACTATAATGGTATTGCTATACTGATAATATGTATGATGATACTAAGCCCAACTGTGGTATTGTTGTTGTATTCAGAACTGATGTGATGTTGTTAATATACTAAATACCATGGTGTTATTGTACTGATGACACGTGTATTGGTTATAGCATAATGAGAATTATTGAAGTTGCATTGCCATATTAAGTAACATCCAGTTACTGCCACAATTTTATGTTATTATTAAAAATCCAACAAGCATTGAATTTCTATAAGATTAGGATTTTAAATTAGTTAGTCATATAACTACATCTAACCATAAATATATGCCTGAATAAAAAGGTGAATCAAAGATATTAGATATACTCTATCTTATATTTCTATGTATTAAAATTTAAAACTTAGGACAAATGAACGAGTAATGAGGTATTAAAAATATTAAAATTGAATAAATATAGTTTTTATTTTCATATGTTCAACCTCTTTAGAAGCACTTTATTATTGTTAAATAATAAATTGTTAAGCAAAAAAACGTCTTTAAAAATAAAATCATATTAAAAATGAAACTTAGATTATGGCAAGTAAATCATTGATGAGATAAAATAGTCTCTTTTTTCTTTAAAAAATGATGAATCAAATTCAGGATCAAAAGCAAAAAAAAAACTGAATAATTTATACTGTAATACACTTAATGGTATTTTTTATTATAAATGATAATTTCATAAAATATTCCATCTATATATCATTGGTAAAGTAATAATCTTTATATGTATATATTATAAGAATACTTTGTGAGTTAGACATTTTAGAGACATTTTTAAAAACTTGCAAATAATTCACTCTCATAATATTCTTTTAACCAGACAAAACAATGAATCCAAAAATGAATCAATTTCTTATCCCGTCGTCATTAATTTACACGAGTAGCAGACTGATTCTTATTATCTTGTAGGAAACGAATGTTATATTAACAGCAATCTTATGTAAAACGTTATTTAATTGGTTCAGATTTTTTTATTTATAATAAAGATATACATTTTATTAATTTTAATAACACTGTAAACAAGCAATGACGATTAAATGATTGCAAATTTATTAACCTTAGAGAGATCACAGTCAAACAACTATGTAGTAGTAGAAGTTGTATAAATTCCAAAGATATATTCATAACTAATCTACTGAAATGCAAAACAAAAACCCCTTTTTACTTAATTTGTTGGACTATTTCCATAAACTATCAATAAATATTGAATGTATAGAAATTTTTAAGCTGTATTTAAACTTCCAAATACAAAATAACACACATATAGACAACACAAGTTAGTAATGACATAATGTTTTGAGTATTATTATTCTCCAGCTTCAGGTGTTGCTGGCCTGACTCGTGCCTGTATTAGCATGATTCTTGAATATTAAAAGCAAACACTCTAACCAATGAGCTATTTATCAAAGGTATTAGACAGAATAGCTCAGTGGCTTACATCATTTGCCTTAGATCCAATATTTGAGTGTCTAACATTGCGAGATCAACTCCTATGCTAATACTGCTACTTGTCAGACTAGAAACACTTGAAGAATATTGAAGAATAATACTACTCAAAATGCTGTGTCATTGCTATTTGTATGTTATTACTAACAAGTTGTTTGTATTTGAAAAAGTTTAAATAGAGTTTAAAACCATTTCCTAGTCTTTATTATATTTATATAATAAAACAGTATTTTTATTAATTTTTAGTTATAATATAGAAATTATTAACCCAAGAAATTAGATATAAACACTTGGAGATGAGTGCTAAGAAAAGTTTAAAAATTCTTTACTGGGAAGCAAATATATGAATTTCCTCAGTGTGGGATATTTTTACTACACTTAATGTAATCAATCAGCTGAACATGCTTTCAATATCTTGTAAGCAATATCATAATTATGGCAATGCTTCTCCAAAGTCTGAAGAAGGAGTGTGACATAAATGCTATGTAAATTGTATGCAAATTATATGCAAATGTATAAAAAAAATTTCAATTAATAGAAACACAGTTATTGTTAAAAAAAATACAACCAGAAAAATATCATTAACATTAATTAGTCAAAATTTTTAATAGTTGGTTTTGCAAAAGGTTTTAACATGTTATTGCCATTCTCAAGGCATAGATGTTTCTTACAACGGCACCAAGAGTAACTTTAGAGTTTGCAATTTTCTATTAAATATCAATCAGTATCACGAAATGTGTTAAAACCAAATGGGTGACTTGAACTTTAGAGCTTAACATTAGTCATATGTAGACAAATCACTCATCTAAACAACCTCACTCCCATGCTGTCAAATGTATACATAATTAGCCTTGATGGTAAATAGTATAATTTTCTTGACATTGTAGGCACTGATTGGGTGAATGATTTGTCATATAACTATCATATAAATTAATTCATACAACAGGAAGTCATATCAGTAGCATTCACCAATACAGTACTTCTTGACGTTTAAAATAGTCGAGATAATGATGCATTTTGGTATCAAAATTTTTTGGAACACTTCTGATCTAATAAGACAAGTAGTTTTGCTAAATGAATAGAACTGTTGTATTCACTCTGTCAATTTGGTGTTTAATTGCTACTTGATAAATGCCAAATGACTACCACATGTTTATTATTAATGCCATGTTTGAACACAGTTTCTATTTTGAAACCATTGCTATGTTAATCTCATAATTTTATTAAACTTAAACCATCACATGATCACTAGCTTCCATGCTTGCTCATAACTGTTGTTAAAATAGGTAAAATGCTCTCCATACAGTAGTGCCACTCTAAGCAAGATAGAGTAATCAATGAATGCCAGAAGGTTTGTACATAAAATCCCTATCTAGTGCCTACTCATACAATATCCCAAAACTAGTTTCTGGCTTATGGCCTTCATCAGTGTGGAGCCTTGGATCTAAGAGCACTGCACCTAGCCTTCTGGCACCCATTGAGTACTCTGTCTTGCTTAGAGTGGCCCTACTGTATGGAGAGAGTTTTGCCTATTTCATAATTTTATATAGTATGGTGACATAAAAAGTTATAATTTTTTTTTGATAATACTACCACAAACAAAAAGCTAAAGTGAACTTGAATCAAGTATTCCATGTGAGTGTCTTTTACAGTAATATATATCTTGATCTTTAGTTAATACTCAAAATATATATCTGAAATAAAAATGATATGATAAATTGCAGCTTAATAAATAATGAGTAATAATTGTTACGGTATTTATGAGAGTTGGTAGGAAACAAAGTTGTAAATGCATTAAATTTGTCACCTTCACAGTAAATTATAATAATTTAATAATGATAAATGCTAAGTAAAGATAAAGGCTAAGAGTGCAATCAGGCCAACTGATGAGCACTGATTCAGCATGAAATGCATCACAAAGATCATTTGCCTTTTCCAGATATCTCTTTCATATGATTAGAATATCATGTGGTAAAATTAAAGCTTTAAGTATATTTACTAAACATGGAATAAATTTGAAATGGAATTAAATTACTTAGTCTATGTGACTGTATATCTGGCTAAGAGAGGCAGCATAGTTATGACTATGGAAAGTAGTATTGATTTTAGATTAAATTGTAATTTAATATAAATATTTGGTACTTATGTATGAGTCTGATGTTGATAAAAGTAATAGGTACAAAGAATGTATATGTAAAGATTGAATTAAACACATTCACAATCTTTTAAAACACATCCACACACTTCTAAATTGGAAATAATTAATTTTGGGAAGATTAGATAATATTCTGATGGGTAAAACCATGTTTTATTGCTACTTTACAGCTTCAACTAAGCTGTGACGAATGCTAGCATGAGTAATCAATGATCTGGTGATAGGAATATGTACACATGATTTAATGTCCATCTTTGATTTTTGCCAATGTGAATGTGTGTAATACCCCCCCCCAATTAAATATTAAAATTTGGGAACTGTTCCCTATCAAGGACAATGCAGTTTACTATTTTCAAAACTATGGCACCCTGCTCTTTCCAAAAAGTAGGGGCAAATGGCTGTGATATCACAATTTATGTCCACAGTTTAAACAATGACCCGCTGCTTTGTTCAGGATTGTCAAAAAAGACCATTTACAATGGCATATGGTTCAATGTAAGAAAATTCACTCTACCACAGTGATGTTAAGATACAACATTTTGGAAATGGACAAAATTCTATGGGTATATTATTATTATGTATATATTATTTTGGTTTGGTTACCACTTGTAATAAAAGTAGATTGATAAAAAAAATTATTTGTTGGAAGATTATTTTTTTCATTAAAAAAATATAAATGAGTGTTTGTTTTCATTTCTCCTAAATAAAGTTATAGATATTTTTCAAAATAAAAAAATCGTTATAAGTTTAGAGTGTGGACATAATTTTTCACAAAAAGTGTAAATATATATTTGTAGATATTTGTATTATTTCCAGTAAATAAAGTTTTAGGTCATAATTTTTTCAAATAAATCTTTTATTGATTGATTAAATTTGTCAGAAACTCCTGTGTAGATGATATTTTCTGAGATTGCAAGATTAGGAAATTATTGTTGAACTAATATGAATGTAAAATTTCATCATTGGTCTAACATGTAAGTACCAAATATTTAAATCAAATACATATATTTAATTCCAAATACAAAAAGAAAAGTAACCAAAAGTTATTCAAAATTTAAACAGGTATATAAATACTTACAAATTCATAAATAAAAATTTCAATTAAGTTATAATTATGGAAATAAAAAAAATTATGAGTAGTATTTATATATAAATAGATGTAACATTTGCATATATTTATAAATTAGCAAATTAATGTTTACCAAATCTTACTTCTGAAGAAGGATGGCAAGTTTAATTGAAACTGAATATATATATATAGATGCTTAAAAATATTTTTATTTTTACTAATATGTTAAAAAGGTGAAACAAAAAGTTTTTTTTTCAGCTTTCATAGTATTATTAATATTATTCAACCAAAAATAAAAACGTAGAGATTTAAGTCACAATATTCTTGATATTATTGATGTTCAGAAATATACTTTGCTTCTAAACATGATGTCTTCATGTTTTGAGCTTTAATTGCATTATATAAAGAATATGATGAAAGCTGTTGACATTTATTTTTTACTTTTTAAAGCATTTATATGAAGAAAAAAACATTTGTTTAATTTTTTTAATATTTTTTTATCTTCTATTTTTTATATATGTTCATTATTGTAATTCTAGTTTGAAGAGTTTGAAGATTTTGTTTTTTTTCTTTTTCTTTCTCAAAAGTATAACAACAACAAATAGTCTACATTTTAATAATATTATTATTTACCCAGTGTAAAATTGTCTGTTTAATTTAATTTATATTTTGACAATGTCGAATAAAATTACGAACGTTTTTATTGAATTATTTGGTTTTAAATTACAACGAAGAGCTGCCAAATATCACAAGCATCAATGTTTTAAATAAAATTAAACATTTTAATTTTTTGCTATTTATTTACAAACTTCAAAAAACTCTATTGGCATTGTGAATACACATGGATGCAATGTTTCATCTACATTAAATTTGGGAAATAGTTGAAAATTGAGTTGTAAGATCTTTATTTCTACTGAAAAACTAAAAAATCAGAAGTTAAATATATATATAAAATTTAAAGTGAAAAAAACTAACTGATTTTTTAATCATAATTTAAGAGTAATACTAATGATTAAAATAGTCAAAATAATACAAATAGCAATCTTGTATCGAGTCCACATGTAGATTTTCAAAACAAAAGTTCTTATTTGGAGCGTATATTCTGACTTGATAAATATAGAAAATAATTCAAAATAATTAAATGATTAACAAAGAACTTTGCTAATTTCTTCAAGATATGTGATAAATGCTTAGCCAGAGAAAGCATTTAAACTACCTCTATCAGTAAATCACACCCAAACCCCTGACCAATGGTTTCGTGCTTTGGCACTCCTCAGAGAGGCGCTAGGATAGTTTATATGATTAGTCATTTAAAAGGCGATGTGACATTCAAACACAAAGAATGATAGATTGCTGTTGGATAAAGAAACTTTTAGCTCTTAAATTTGCATTCTACTATTGTGATAAAAATCATGGATGAAAGTTAATAAGTTTACTTAGGATATTTATGGTAACAGAAAGACAGAGGAAAAAGAGATATTATTACTTTATTACGATATGTCTTTTTATTGTGGAAAAATTCTTAATCTTTGAAGACATTATTATATTAAAAAAAGGTTATGCATCTTTATGCAAAGATCACTGTAACTGAATTATCATTTCCAGGTAAATAACTTTTTTAAAATTCCAAAGTTCATTACTTCTTTCTAACTACATTGAAAGACAAAAAAGTTTAATAAATAAATTGCTTTCTAAGCTATTTCATTTAAATTTTGTAATAATGCCCTTATAATAATTTTGACTTCTGACGCAGCAATTTATTATCCTTCATATGAACTCATCAAGGAAATATCTTTAAAAAGTGAACACACAATTCATATATAAAAACAAAAGCAACACTTAACCTGCTACGGGATATTTATTTTTCATATATTAGGTTTTATATAATAAATAATATTTTATGAGTTAATTTGCACATATTTTTAAAACTTTCTTCAATTCTTTATAATATATGAATTTTTTCTACAGTACAGGCTTTTTCATACCTGCACTCCAATGTGTAATATATAAGGGGTTTGAATTCAGGTTTTCACACGACCCTCAACTATCCATGCTATCTCATACCGCTGACACACTTAGTCCACACATATCAAAAAGATAAATAATCACCAATATAAGTATTTCGTGCTAAAACAGCATTCTTCAAATCTTTTTACAAATTACACATTTATCTGATATTAAAAATATAAAAAATAAACTTTTTTTGTCTTTATTTTTTTAGATGAAATTTTATTTACAATCTTTCCATCTATATAAACATCTGTATGTTTATTTATCTGTTTGTCTAAACTGTCAATTATCTGAACGCTTGTCTGCCTCTGTCTGTATTTTGATCTATATCTTTGCTATGACTATCTGCATTTTATCTATTTATCTTTCTTTTATTCTCATCTATTTGTATATTCAGTTTTATCAATATATCTATCTATTTCCATCCATTTATAACAATCTATTTTTATAACATAAATGGCCTCTATTTCTCTACCAAAAACTTTTCTAACTTTCCTATAAAATGATTGTAGGAAGTCTCTTATTATTCATTAAACTATAACAAAAACAAAATACTCATTGGGAAATTTGCACTTAGATAAATATAATCAACTTCACAGTTTGTCTTGTAAAAGGCAGGTTCAACAAAGTAATTCACTTCTGTCCTCTGAAGGAACTCTTTTAATTCTATATTCTATTCCTGTTATTTTATACTAACTTCTTATACAAGATTATTAGTCAGATTTTTTTTCTTTCTGCTTTGTATTCTGACATTTTTCTAACCTTCCAATGATGACTAGCTAAATAAATTAGTGCCATTAATACAAAAAAATGTCATTAAATATACTACAAAATATGATCTAATATTAACTAATTTAAATTGGTAGATATAAATATTGTAACCAGTAATGATGGAGACCATCAAGCCAAGGTTTAGCAATGAGTCCACAAAAAAATGCAAAAACAATAATCAAATAATAATAATGATAAAAATAATAATATAACCACTGATCTTAAACTGATTTAATAAATAAATACTTATTAATTAATAATTTCCTAGCTCAGAATAACAATAGCAATAATAATAAATTGACCCATGAGACTGTGTTCCCATACTATGGTGTACAGACTGCTTTAAAGTCAAATAAGTATCAAATATACATACTTGACGGCATAGATATACCATTGAATTCCAACCCTTAAAGAATTACAATCATATCTCTATGACTAAGTATAATAATCCTATTTAAATAAAGCTAAAATAATATTCCAAGTAAACATTTAAGAATAATAATATTAAAATTTATTATAAGAATAAGTTTATATTCTAATTTCAATTTAAAATAAATCTTGATCTAAATCTTTATCTCATGGACATCATATTACAGAAGAAACAAAGCATAGGATATTGGATAACAAAGATCAATTTTATGGAAATCCAATAATCCAGATAAAATTTAGAAAAATTTAAAATAATAATATTATTAAACAAACTATAACAACTTTGCTCTGCAATATGATAACTAAACTGTAAAAATAGTTACTTTAGGTGTTATAGGGTTTTGAATTAATTTTAAACAAATCTCTATTATAATTTAAGAAATCTAATAAAATACAATTTGGATTATTAAAATACTCAAGAATCATCTCTCATGATGATAATACTAACATTTACACCTGTAGAGGTCCCTACTATCGCATTTTACACGCATATTATCAAGGTTATAGCCTCAGTGGATATTACTTATAACTAATATTATAACACAAATACTTAAATAAAGTTTATTATTTTTTTGAATAAAGTAATTGGCATATGGATATCCAAATATAACTCTGCTTACACACCTTAAAATAATAGGAAGTTGTGTATTTGAATGCAAAATAAGACTGATAATAATAATAATAATAATAATAATAATAATAATAATAATAATAATAATAATAATAATAATAATAATAATAATAATAATAATAATAATAATAATAATAATAATAATAATAATAATAATAATAATAATAATAATAATAATAATAATAATAATAATAATAATAATAATAATAATAATAATAATAATAATAATAATAATAATAATAGTAATGATTATTATTAGATTGAAACAAATAACAAAAATTCTTAAGTTTACTATGAAATAAACTTATGTGCCCATTGAAGATGATAACTCTTGTGCATGATTAAATAAATTTGGATTTATTCAATAGTTTTTCTAAATCTATGATAAATTATGAATCACTTATCATATACTTCTTGATAAAAATAATCATTTTCATAAGGGTAAGGACACATATTAGATAGAGTGATTTATTATAAGTGTGCAATAAAGTAAAAATGTATGACAGATAGCAATATGAAAACATAAATAATGTCAAACTACACAATTTTAAATTCTACAAAAATCAATTTATTTACAAAACAATATTTAAAATTTATAAATCAATATTTAAGTTTTATTTTACTACACACAAAATATAAGTAATTTTCGATTAATGTGACTATTTACAAATTCCAATAAAATAATTTATAGTTACAAATTTTTAAATACAATAAACAAAATATAAGTTTGGTAATACATTCCTCTATCAAAAATGAATTTACTTAACATTTTGTAATAAGACTATAATTATTTCTTAATAACACTATATTTCAAAGTGGGAAATATTTCAATTACAGCTGGTATAATTTAAATTATCATATATCTTCTGTTTTTACTTTAAATAAAGCAAAACAAACAATATAAAATGTTATATCTTTGAGGATTTTATGAATTCCTATTCCCTTAGTGAAATGCAGGTTTTACTTTTTCCATAATAGTTTTATGATTACTTTATTGAGTTCAACCAGAAAATAATTAAACGTATATGGTATTTTAATTGATTACTAATTACTTGGCAATAATTAAATATTTTAAAATATAAATTTTAAAATACTATTTCATGTACGTAAAACAACCATTTTGAACTAAAGAATAACCTAAGTCATATCTCACATTAACATATAGGCTTAAAATTGGCATATAGGAATTACTCCTATTATAATTCTTTTTCTAACACATTTTGTTTTTCTTAAAATAGCAATTATTAAACATCTTTCAAAATTAATTGCAATTTAATTACTGTTTCCATTGCTCTCAAGATTATTTATTAAAATCATGATTATGCACCTGAAATATTTAAATATTTGTTATTAAAGTTTGCTTATGTATGATGCTAACTAACATTTATAATACAAACAACCTTATATTCATAGAGGTCATAAATCCCAGGTTTCGCATCTATATAAACATATACAAGCTTATGTGGATGGAATAACTTTTCTCAAGATATTCAAATATATATTATTGCTATATTAAATGTGATGTCTGAACCAGGTTCTTTTAAGCACTTTTAATAATCCAGTTATAAGAATTTCATGGGAATTATATCAAATGGCCCATCTGCCTTCATGACTAGATGACCTATGTTCTCCCTACTACTTACACTATGTGCTACGGGAATAAAATATAAAGACTGAATATTCATGTGAACCCAAATAGTTACATTTGACAAGAAATCCTTAGGTTTAAACACCATGAACATATCAAAGCTGTAAACTGAAAATATGATATCTTACAACATTTTATAAAACAGCTGAAATGTTCCTCAGAACTGAAACACAAAATTCCACCACAAAAAATAATAAATTCCCAGTGGAAGGACTGTACACTCTAACATTACTAGAAAGCATTATCATAATTTAATTAATAATATCATACATACAGAACAAAGAAAAATTAACACATGTAAATAAATGTTTTATAAAATAATTCATAAAATATATAAAAAAAATTGTGATTGTTGCTAATAATTAATCCCTAAATAAACATGTTTCATTCAGACACATATATTCATTATAACTTTTAAAATAGCAATTTGTAAGATATGAGGAATAATTTTTTCAGAACAAAACACTTTTAGGTTATTTTACCTTTTTTAAAATTTGAAGTAGAATAATATTAAACACGCTAAATAAGCATATATTAAAACAAACAATAAAAATTACCAATAAATGTTATAATTCAATAACACTTGTCCTGCGATGTCCCATTTGAACATGAAAACAAACTCTCATTTACCACACTTTCAATATATCTTAAAATATAGATAACTCTATTATACTAAATTATAGTATACCCACATATATAATAACTATTAAAATTCAAAATGATAAATATAAAACATTAAACGTAAATTTCTTTAAATATAACAATCCCAAAAATAAAATTATTTAAAGTTAATTTTCTTTTACCAAACAAATCCTGAAACATAAGTTTAAACAAAAGTTTGAACAGTCAATTAATTTATTAATGGGATGATTCTTTGTAGCATGTCACTCGCGCAACACAGCTGATTGGTTGAAATTTTATTTTCTTTTTTTAAATTGTGTGAAACCTATAAGCATGACGTCAACAGAAATCTCAGAATTCATTGCTGCTTAATTCCATATTTAACATGATGTATCACAATTTGAAATCAGATAAAATTTGAATTTTTTATTATTTTTTTTGTTAATATGTGCATGTAATTAGAAATGACAAAAATCATTTTCTCTTAGATAAAGTTAATTAATTGTCTGCATGTATTATTTTAATATTACAGTTCTTTTAATATGTAAGAAAAAACACTTTAAAACACAGTATAAAGAAAACTTTCCTTTTATAGGTGGTTCCAATCGGAATAAACATGGATTATAATCTTTAGCTTTACTGCAGACAGCTAAATTAAATCCCCAAATATTTTATTACTCTGAGTATGATCTTAACATAAATTTCCATATTTTTTCTCTTTTAAGAATAACAGAGTGATACACTATTATAAGTATTGGTTTAAATATAAATTTTATTTTAGCAGTTCCATTATATAATATCATAAAATATTAGATGAATAAGTTAGTAATTCAAGTTTAAATATCTTTTATATTGTAAGTCATTAAAAACATTTACAATATTAATAGAAAAAAATAAGAAAACAATTATGTGATTAACACTAAAACAGAAGATTAAATAGTTCAATTCAGAAGTTAATACTATGTTATTTGAGAATCATATAAAAGTTTGTAAGCAAATAAAAATATTTCTATAATATGATAAGCAAATTCTTACATAATACATCCTACACAGGTAAACTTTTTCTGTAAATTAAAGTAAAAATTCCAGTAATATTGCAACTTTGTCCAAGCTATTCATGTATCCCCCCCCCCCCAGTTGTTATAATAAGTAAATATCAATATTGCTTTCCAGAGAATAGACTAGTTATTTATTTTTTTATTTCATTTTAATGCTGCTTGAAATAAAGATAAAATTTTAAACACATTTTTAAACAAAAATATTAACTGTTTCTTTTTAAATTGTTATCAATTTCTTAAGAAATTTCACACACAGCCCACACACTTTGTTCTCCCTCTCTTATATAGCCAACCCTAATTGATCAGCTGACTACTGAAATCAATCATCCAATCAAATTGATTTCTAATCAACAACTTTAAGTTCTATTTTTTAGATTTAATTAAAGAACAACAGAAAAAAGGAAAAAAATTCTAAAAATAGCAATTTAACTTCAATAATATAATTATTTTTTAATATAGTTATTTAATAAACCAAATATTATTAAATAAACATTGCATGAAATAAATTATTTCTCATATCTATTTAGTATTTATTAATTATTAAATATAAATCAATTCTTTAATACTTTTACTAAAGTAATTAAATTAATTATTGTTAGCAAATTAAATACTTGCAAAATAACATACTTGCAAGCACAGACAAACACATATATCACTAGAACTACTTTAATTGGACAATACTTTGTTTTTTATATAATATTATCTAATGATTTATTTAAAATATTTAAAGCTAACTAACTTTATAAATTTAATGGATAATTACTGAAATTTAAATTTACTTACAATAAAAAACTACATTATTTTAATAAATATTAATACATTATTTATTCTTTAAATAACATGATTAACAAATAACAGACTATTAAAATGCACTTTAAGTATCACTTAATGCATTAATAACATTATATAAGGTAGTTTTAAGTGCAATTGTGTAGTTTTAGTTTTAAAAAGTTATAAAGAATATTACTGAATTGAAATTTAAAAGTTTTACTATTTTGTGCATCTCACTATTTTAATTAAGACACAAGGCACAATTAAAATGTGTACAATATGTAAAATGATGTGCATAGATGTTATATAATAAAAATTAAATATATGTTGCAAATACAATTTTAATTCATGTACTTATATATAATACATCATAAATAAACATATTTTATTTTGTATGCTGGCCTTAAATTAATATTATTATAATCATAATATTACACAACTTAAAGTAATATACTGCAAATGTCATATTTGTACATTATTGCAACAAAATTCAGAGTTTTGGAAAATTATCCCAAAGCTGAACTAGATGAGGGATTGAGACCTCGAATCAGATCATACCCCAGTTTCTTCATCAACACTAAATGATTTACTACCCTATGGATGACAGATATGAGGTTGCATTCAGCCTCTTTTAGTTCACATGTCAGCAGTAGCAAAGGATAAAGTATGAGACTCAGAGAATAACAACTAAATTAATAATAGCTTAACCAAACACATGCACATATGGCTTATGAGATAATGCATATACTATTTATTAATTAACACTAAAATAAAATAGATTTGGGGTAAGATTTGGGAATGAACTGCAAATAACACACTAAACACTATTATAAGTTTAAGATCTTTAATCATTAAAATATAAGTAAATAATACAAAATAGAAATGCATTGAGATATATTATGTGTAGATGTTATATAATGATGAGGTGGATCAAATACAAGGTCTCATCTTTTATGCACTTTAAATCATTTAAATCATGTTATTACAAATTGATACCTGCAGTCTAATCATTCCTGAATTATGCTATACCATTCCTAAAAGGTTTTTTAAGAGTTAAGATTACAAGAATGACATTGATAAAATATAACTAATTCTATTAATAATATATAATGAGCAGTAAATGTGCTCCCTATGCAGATTGTTTTATATAAACTAGATCTGGTGTTCAGATCAATACTGAACTGATAATAATGTGGAAAGGTAAACTGGTGTTTGGCAGTGTAGCTTCAGAGACTATGGCACTACATAAACTAAATAAGGGTTGTGGTCCAAATGTGCAACTACTCATGAGTTTCAGTACCAAAAACTCAGTTTCCATGGACTTTACAACTTGCTATCAAAAAATACAAAGAATATTTAGTTCAGGTGATTGAAGCAGCTTAAAACAAAGTTCTGGACCCTCATGTTCCAGTTCTAAAAAAGAGCTGTCTGAACAAATACTAATGGGATGGTCTAAAACCAGAAGCCCATTCCAATAAGATATATATATATATATAAAGGCATATTGCACATATGTGCTTTATAAGGACACATTCATAATAGTTTCCAAATATCAAATTAATATTAAAATTAATAAGTGCTAAATGTATAGTTTCAATCTGCAAAACTACTATACAACAGTTTGTGGATTAGCATACATAAAACATGCTAAAAAAGTTAATTAAAGTAATTTAATTTACAGATTAGATCCAAATAGTTTATATTATAAACTAAGGAGAAAAAAGCATATTTGGAACTTAATAATTTATAATATGCTTTATAATATCATTCTTGCTATTTATTAACTAGACATAGTTTATCAATATGTAAACCATAACTATTGTAAGCTAAACATAGTAGCTTAACTATATATATATATATATATATATATATATATAGTTAATATATATATATATATATATATATATATATATTAGATCTTCCCAAAACAGAGATTTATGTGTGTGCTAAAGAACAGCATAAATCAATTATATAAAAGCTTCTAATCATCTCTATAATATTACTAATATTAATAATCTCCATTTTGAATTATGGCTTATCATAAAATCAATACAATAACAAATAATATAAAAGAGAATAGGCATGATCACAGATTAGGACAGTATAGATATAATAACTGGACATAGTTATTATATTTAAAAAAATATTAAATTATAAATATTCATTTAAAAGTCAAGATTGTTATAATTATGATTGAGAGGCTGACAAACTCTCACATGCACCTACTGTTGCTTTTCAGACAGCCAATCAGATGTTAAAACAGCAGTCTGAAGCATGATCAAGACACTACACATGACAGAGTTTTTGATAAGAAAAGGATGGTCCACCCTCTTCTCTACTTAACTTATATATATATAAGCCAGTCTTAAGCATCTTGGCTTGAAAGCATGAAGCTATAAATATATTCATATATTACTCACTTAGTCTTATTTTATGATAATACAGCAAGAAACCTTAAGTTTACTATGCTGTAGTTTTCTAGATGTTAATATAAGTTATCAGCAATGTATGTAAATAATATTATTGTATAAATCGCATATTGTTGTTGAATAAGTAATAAATTGAGAGGTGCCAAACATTCACATGTGCCTACTGTTGCTTCTCAGACAGCCAATCATGCTTTCAAGCCAAGATGCTTAAGACTGGCTTTTATATATATATATATATAAAGTTAAGTAGAGAAGAGGGTAGGACCATCCTTTTCTTATCAAAAACTCTGTAATGTGTTGGTGCTTGATCATGCTTTAGACTGCTGTCTTAACATCTAATTAGCTCTCTAAAAAGCAACAGCAGGTGCATGTGAGAGTTTGGAAACCTCTCAATTTATTACCGATTCAACAATATGTGATTTATACAATAATATTATTTACATACATTGCTGATAACTTATATTAACATCTAGAAAACTACAGCATCATAAACTTAAGTTTTCATGTTGTACTATCGTAAATTAAGACTCAGTGAGTAATATATGAATATATTTATAGCTTCACACTTTCAAGCCAAGATGCTTAAAATTGTCTTATATATATATAAAGTTAAGTAGAAAAGAGGGTGGGACCATCCTTTTCTTTCAAAAACCCTATCAAGTGTTACAGCTTGATCGTGCTTCAGACTGCTGTCTTAACATCTGATTGGCTGTCTGAGAAGCAACAGTAGGCACATGTGAGAGTTGGAAACCTCTCAATTTATTACCAATTCAACAACAATATGTGACTTATACAATAATATTATTTATATACATTGCTGATAACTTATATTAACATCTAGAAAACTACAACATCGTAAACTTAAGTTTTCATGCTGTACTATCATAAATTAAGACTCAGTGAGTAACATATGAATATATTTATAGCTTCACACTTTCAAACCAAGATGATTAAAACTGTCTTATATATATATATATAAAGTTAAGTAGAGAAGAGGATGGGACCATCCTTTTCTTTCAAAAACTCTATCAAGTGTTACAGCTTGATCATGCTTCAGACTGCTGTCTTAACATCTGATTGGCTGTCTGAGAAGCAACAGTAGGGGCATGCAAGAGTTTGGCAACCTTTCAATTTATTACCAATTCAACAACAATATGCAATTTATACAATAAGATTATAATTATGATTATAAATTTAAAGTTACATTAAATTATATTACATAGTTTAGTTTCATTTATTAGAAAACATTTAGAAGTTATAAATTATGAACATTCAATTATATAGCTACCTTTAGAAACTTGTTAGAATAGTTTAATTTTAGATTTAATTTTAAGAGCTATGCAGAAAGAAATGTTATCAATAATCTTCTAGCTGAGGCATTCTTCATGGCATTTGGCACTGGAATTCTTCATTGGGCTACTTGCCTTCAATGTGTTCTTGGCAGGCTGTTGGTTTTGAATGCCTCCATTCCAATAGACCAGTCTTTTAAAGAAAGTTTGAAAATTTGGAACCTTCTAGCCAACAGTTTTCATTGTAAAATTGGGCATAGCCCTGAACAGAAATGTTTCAAAATTTAAGAGAGTGAATCTTTAGTACTTAATTTTTTTTTTTTTTAATATTAACTTCTTGACACCCCCTTGCAAAAGCCATGAACTTGTTTACAACTTTTAGTTTTTTAATCTTAAGTTTTAACTTTAGAAAAGACAAAAGTAAAGCCTTAGTGATTTATAAAATAGTATGGCTTGACTGCCCTTTTTTGTCTTAATTTATTTTAAACTTATTTTAGAAATCTGCTCTTGATTTCCACAAATTTAAACCCGGTGCATGACATCGTATATTCCAAGAAACATGATCTTTCAAAACAGATTTAAGTTCTGTAAACATTCTGCTATATATGTAATTCTGTCACTCAAGAATTGAGATTTATATGTGAATTCTAAGTTAGATAAATGAAATCTGTACATTTCTATTTTAATAAATTAAAGATAAAATAATTTAATTGCATTGCAACACTTATAAAATTTATTGCATTGCAGTTTCATTCACACATATATGTAGGTGCATTCATACACATACAACAATATTTATACAACTTACTTTTAATTTAATATATATAATTTGTAACTTAGTATATGCATTATATAACAATATGTATATAGACATTTAAATACCTAGATGTATGCAAATATACAGAAATATACATACATATATGTAAATATACACTAATATATGTAAATATACACTAATATACTTTAATATATGCAGACTCAGAGAGGTTTAAATTGAGGAAAAATACTACTATGGAATATAGGATGAAACAGGATGCCAGACAAATAATGCCATTTCAATACATATAATAAAGTCTACCAATAAGTTACATTGCTATACAGCAGTAACTTATTTTACTAAAAAAAATAATAAAGATAATTTTTTATATTATATGATTTAATTTAATGTTCATTAAAAATAACTGTTTCTTCAAACCACAATTGGTTTTTCTTAGATTTAGCTTGAAATAAAGGTATGGGGAGAGGGTGCAGAAATTAATTAAGCGAACCTTTTGTTAGATAAATAAGCATTGATTTAATTAATATCTAGATCCCCTCCCTTTTATATTTCACATTCTATCTACAAAAATTCAATTGTTGTTGAAGAAACAATTATTTTTTTTATTTTTAGTGCACAGTAAATAAAAGCATTTAATATATAAAAAATATCACCATTATTTTTAAGTTTTTATTATTGGTACTGTAAATAAAAATGTAAAACTGTATTATACTTTAAATTGATTTGGCACTCATAGTTGATATATATCACTAGATTTCTCTGCTATAAGTTAAAATGAATACTCATTTTGTATATATCATATTTAGTATGTGCACATAATAATATATGTATATATAAGTAATTAAAATATGAAATATTCTTTTAAGTGGAAATTGTTGACATTTTTGTTTTTGATTAGAAATTTTCATTTTTTTAAAAAATGTTTATCAAAACTATATTGTAATAAATAAATTTCACTTAAAAAATATACTTTTACTTTAAATTAATGTCACACACATATATATATATATATATCATTAAATATTTCATTAGTAAGTTAATATATATATATATACACTTTTGATGTATAAATTATATTTAATATGTGTACATAATTACATATGTATAAAAATTAGGTAATGTTTCTGTTTAAAATTGTAATTGATATTTTTTATAAACAAACTTTTTTATTACTTAAAAAAATCTCTATACCATCTTTATACAACCCATTTACAAGCCTTACATAAAACAAATGAAAGTTTTAAAAATAATTTTACATTTTAAATATTAAAATATTTGATATTTTTCCACCCTCTGTTCTATATATAAAAACAAGATAACCTAATGAAAGCCTGGTATTAATTAAAAAAAAAAAAAAATCAAAAAATTACAAATCAACATACCAACCAATAAACTGATTTTTTGACATCAATAAAAACATTTTAAAACAGAAAAAGCTAATAATAAGAAAAAAATATATTTATCTAATGTGGAAGTCAAAATATACCTATTAACATTTGATTTAAAAGAATGAATATTATAAAAAAAGATAGAACAGTTTACTATGTTAAAAACTTTTTAATTAAGCTGTATAAATAAAAATGTTCAAAATGAATTGAAGGTATTGTAAGTTGGATTCAGATGAGTTGTAAAGAAAGACACACAAAAAATAATCAATTAAGTGCTTAGAAACAGAACAGATTATCAAACAAGTTTGAAAAACTGTGTTAAAAATAACATTTATGAAAACTAATGAACTTAACCAACAAAATGACAATTTGAAAAAAAGATTAAAGAAGCAATTGAAATGTATTAATGGCCAAATCAAAGAAAAGCCAAGGAATCAAACAGTAAAATGTTAGTTTGGAAAAAAAGATTAAAGAAACAATTCAAATGTGTTACTTGGCTGAGACAAGGCAAAACCATGGCCTTAGTAGCAATATATGAATTTCATCTAGTGTTGAAATTATCCAATCATGTAGTTTTTTTTTTACAATCAGTGCATTGTTGAGATTCTGACTGATTCAAATTATTCAAAACTTTTCATTGAGATATAAAAATGTTAAGATAAGTACACTTGAAAACATCTATATATTCAAGAAAAACATTCATCTTTCTGAAACAATATTTGATTCCATTCAAATGTGATTACATAATTTATTTCTTATAAGGATTTTTAGATAACATAGTAACAAAATATTCTAAAGAAAGAAGTAGAGATTTGAACCAGAACATAGAATCACTAATGGTTTAAGTCTTTTACATCTGTCACTGAACCTATAGATTTGGCAGTCACTCAATACACAGTTCGTAACCTGTACTTTGGCATACTGACATATACTGATAGCTGTTAAATTTTATTAGAAGTAGGCAAATATATGACTATGGTTGCTGTAAATCTGTGGATAATATTCCAGAAGCATCTAGAAAATTTAAATCGAATAGGTTTTCCTGTTGGATCTGTAATTTATTTGGATTATCATAAAAAGTTTAGTGTTATGCACTAATTCTTGAATTGTAAATTCTTGGTTGAGCATCTAAAAAGGGGATATTGATATATGACAAATCTTAGATGATATAAGTATATGTTAAGCATTTGGTAAGTACATTCTAGTCAACAGTTTTATACATTTTCTTCAAGGGAACTTATCTTCTGATATCTAATAGAGTTTATAAAGAATGTATAGTAATACATTGCACAGGCTAAAACCTGCATTTATATATGTAATATAGGCGGGATTCGAACTCAGACTTTCTCAAAACCCACTACTCTCAGTGCCATCTCATATTGCAGACCCACCTGACCACAACATGCTGAAAAGATAAATAATCACCAATATATGTATTTCATGCTAAACCAGCAATCATCAGTTGGTCCAGATTACTATCCTCACACATATATATATAATCAGTGCTCAGCTTTGTATTAAGATAGTCAATCTTATGAAAAACCAGGAAGAATTATTAAGAGATAAACTTTTCAATTTTTTATTGATTTTAGTAAGTATAAACAATCCTCAAATGCTTAACTCCAAATAAAATAGAAGCTATCAGGATAACTATTTAAGGATCATTGGACATATTTACTCTGCTTGCTATTTAACACAATTTATTTTAAATTTTAGAGCTACATAAATTTTATGTGGACCTTGCATTAATATGATGCCCATATTATTTTTTGACAGTTTTTCGATTCATTTAAAGCAAAAAAACATTAAATAGAAGGCTTGACCATACTTTGAAAGCTTTTATATCGGATGAAACAAACTTCTATTTACACGGGTTTGGGGTACTTTTATTTTTTTTACAAAACATCATGACAACAACACCATTTAATTTCTTAAATAAACTAAATACACAAAATATTGTACTCGTTTTAAACTCTTTAAAAAGCATTTAAAATTTTAAATCAGTTTGAATTCAATATTGGTCTGAGAATTTATTTCATTGTTTAATATATAATCAACTTTGATTTTCAACTCAGTAAACTTTTAGCATTGTCCAGAAATTTATTTACAGTTGATAAAGATGCAATCATTATTGAATTTTATATATGATACAAGTTTGATAAATCAAAATTATAACTGCAAATAAAAATTGTATTGTAATAATTAAGTTGCTTTGATTGACTTTTAATACTTAATGATGATTTAAAAACAAAGTTATAAGCTAAAATGGCTTTCACTGATACGCATCTTTGTCAAAGCCAACAAATTCAAAACAATAAGGAACATATTGCTTTATATGTTTATGATAATAGTCTTTGAAACTAATTAAAAACAACTTCATGGGACATGTATCAAGAGATGTTAGAAATATAATAGTGAAATACTTCAGTTTAAATAGTTATAAACAGTCAAATACTACATCTTCATAGATTTTGAACTTATAATATAACATTAATGTCAAAGTTTATAGTTTGTAAATAATGTCTACTGGTTTACTTAGTGTACCAACTGCATAATTAGTGTAGACTTGCATTTTTGGCTTTTCTTTGCATGTTATGACACAGTGGAAAAATAACAGATTCTATTAAAGTCCTTAGATAATAATCCAACTCTGTTATTGTCAAAGCCTACTTTTTATGAATTTCTAAGCAAAAAAATCGGCCATTTTTATTGTTTATTGGCATTGACTAAGATATGCAAAAGTTGAAAACCACTTTAGCCTCATAGTGAACTGCAAAACCGCAGTTAAGTCAGAAATGGAAAACAGCCAATCATTTGTAAGCTTAATAAAGTACAAAAAAACACTGTAAACAGAAAATATTTTAAAAATATTTAAATTGGTTAGATTAAAAGTTAAAATTTGTTGATTTTTTTTTCCCATTTTATTATTTTTATGAGTGTTTACTGTTCGTTAATATTTGAAAAGAAATTTTCAAATTAATTTCTTCCTACAATGCAAATTAAAAATTCTAAACCATTTCCATGGTAAATAAATTTATAAAATTCCAATCCAAATTATTACATTCTAAAAACTACTCGAAATTTGTTTCAAGTATCTCGCATAAAAAAATTAAAAAGTTATGTAAATTCTTTTCGAAATTAATTATTGTGTAACAAAATAAAACCCATAAACTTCAAAATAATATAAATTAAAAAAAAAATCATGTGAACAAGGCATAGAAATCAATAGTCACATGATTAATCAAACCCTACAAATAATTTATTCGGTTTTTACAATGTTTAACTAAATGTTGAGAGTTTTTTTTTTAACATGATCAAACTATTTACAGAGTTTTATTTTAAATATTGAGAAATCTTTAATAGGTTTTAGCAATTTTAAATTATCTTAATTTTGATGATTTATTTACATTTTAGAATACAATTACATTGAGTCTTATAAGTTTTGTATATCTTTCTAAAACAATGTACATACACACACATATATATATATATATATATATATATAATGTTACATATGTACAAATATGACCAATATATATATATATATATATATTGGTCATATTTGAACAGTAATGTAACATTACCATATTTATTTATAAGAAAGTAAAAAAAATAATAAGAAATCACTGTGGTATTGTGAATGACATTAGACTCCAAATAGCAGTGAAAATATCAACTGGTACATGGGTTGGATCTCTCATTTTAATATTTTTTTATGTTTAATGAAGTATTTTAGTATTTTGAGATGTTGGGTTAAAGGTTAGATAGCATCTTATGAACAAGAGTGTAAATATTAGGAGAAATAGCTCTCTACATGTTATAAATGAGTCTGATAATTGTTTGTGAATGTAAATTAGGAATGTTAGTAAGAAGAGTGTGGCAAGAAAGGAATAAAAAGCATTGTAGTAGAAAAGGTTCAATGGTTTCTTCATCTTTATGATGTATTGCACATAATGGATGTATGTTTGCTAAGTATAATTTATAGGGGAAAAAATAGAAGAAAAGTCTTTGACATTTTCCAAATTTTTAAACTTTTTACAATATATTTGTGATCATGTGATATTTGTTATTCAATAACAAAAAAGATTAAATGCTATTATTATTATTATTATTATTTACTATTCACATCATTGTCAATAGTCTTATTGAAAAATAAAGTAGTATGCTTGCTTATGAGATTAATTAAGGCTTTGATAAAATTATTATTAATGGGAGGAGTGTCAGTGAGATTAGCAAAAATTAGATTATCAATAATTTGAAATTATTTGATTAGTCTGAAGATGAAAAATAGAAATGTTATGTAAAGAAAGTCCTATTTTTTAATTGTTTTTGCATTTATTTGATATTTAATATAATTGTCTTTTTGTTCCATGTTAGTTTGGTAATGAGAGAATATATCTTTCTTTTAAATTAGGATATAAATTTAATGATGATAATAAATAATTAATTTTTTGAAACATTAAAATATTGACTAATGATATTTTTGCATTTATTGATAAGTATGCTTTTATAGTATTTTCTATAGAAGCAAAAAGCTTGTTTTGAATAACAGTTCTCATTGTATAGTCAGAGAAGTGCATTGGAAAATCTAAAACTTTATGAGATGTATAGAAAAAATTGGAATAAATAGTAATGCCTGTAAGAATATTCCAAGTAAAAAATTTGTTTCTGTTAAAGTGAAGTGAAAATTTGTTAGTATAGTTGTGAAGTATAGTATTGAAAAAGGGGTTAGAAGTGGTTTTTTCAAAGGAGAAATACAACTATATCATCCATGAAGGTGATCTAATTATTGGTTTGATTAATTATTTGGTTATGTATTTCTGATGTATTTTATGAAGAGAAGTAAGCTATATGGAAGCCTTGAAGAATAGAACTGTGAGGGCAAAACCTAGGCAATGTTTTCCCATTAAGGGTGATGCACACTTTTTTATTTAGTAGTAGAGATACCAATAAATAAAGTAAAGAAGGTGATATATTATATTCTTGAATTAATTACAGTAGTTTAAGTATAAAAACCAAGTCAAATGCAACCATGATTTTCAGTTGCACAACAAAGGGCTATGTTAACCTGGTGGTGTAGTTAGACCTTTTTTTGCAAATTGAATTTGGTTAATGAAAGAAAGATTGGTTGTATTTTGTTTTTAATGAGAGATTGTATTATTTTAAATCAGGAGTTGAGTCATTTAATGAGTTTGAGATTGTTCAATGGGGAATAGAAGTATTTATTAATGAAGGAATTAAAGATATGATAGAGTTCTGGAATATTATGGCTTTGTCTGGACAGATAATTAATTAGCTTATGAAGTACTGGGATTGTAAAGTGGTTATTAAGATGATTAATTAAAAATTTGGGTATTGCATAAAATCCTGATTGGTATTATTAGGAATACTGTTAAACTTGTGAAAAATTTCTGATTTAGTGATTCCATAATATTCATCATAATGTCCAAATATAAAAGACAATTTTGGGAAAGGAATGAGCTTACAATTGAATTTAAAGTGATAGTATATGAATGCAACTTGTTTTCTTCAGTTATTAAATTTGAATAAGGACTATCATATATATCTCTTTGACCAATTGTGGAGATCTGCATGATTTTTTTTTTACTTTTTAATTGATGTGTAATTACCCAAAAGATTTGTAGTATGTGTCTATATTTCTATTTGAAGTTCATAATAGGTGAAATGGATGTTGTTGTAGGGGACATATTTTTAGTTGAAGGTATAGATCATGCAATTTATTTAACATTTTGGTTGGAAAATTGGTTTTCTGACTATAAAAGTTTATGATTGATGAAATGATGTTTACTAATTTGAACAATGTTTCTGATGGTTTTAATTTTAAAATATAGGAGTACTTCAGATATGATGGATTTACTGTTAAGCAAAATCTCATGGTGACTTTGTAAATTTTTCTGAATTTTTATTGCTAATTTTAGGTGGTCTCAGAAGCTTAATGGTGTTAAATGAAAGCAGTGATACAATGGAAGTCACAGAAATAGAAAAGATCTATTAGCGTGGGGTATCTTTTTGATGTAGATTAATTAAAAGTTAATGTAAAAGAATCCATCTACGTTCATGAATTTGGTCGAAATAAAAGTTCAATATGTCATGTTTACCTAACTCATTAAGATGTTAGGGTGAGGGTTAGTAAAAAAATGAAATTAATCTATCTTATGAGTTTCAATATTAATTTAGTTCTGCCATAAGGATGCAATGTGATTATATTTATTGTGAGAGAAGTGTGATAAAGTGTTACAATGCTCATATTGGAATTGACATCTAAAATTTTAAAATGTTTAAGTGGGGAATTGTGGTATAAAATCATTGTTTTCTAACTGAAGCAACATCAGAATGAGACCATTTGAAAAATATAATTTATTGAAGTACTTGAGTGGATTAATTTTTGAGTGTGATGAATATTTTGTTTCAGTAAAAAGAGTTATATTGGGATTAAACTGTTAGTTACTAAGAAAAGATAAATATTGGAGCCAGCATTCCTTACATTAGATTCATTAAAAACAATATAAATAATATCCTGATTTTTTATAATGTTTAGTTTAGTAATAATTATATTTTCAGATTGACTTGTATCCATATTACATATGGTGAAAAGTGATTTAATTATTTCTATCTGCAATAAAAGACAAAAATTTGGCCAGGTTTTCCATAACATATGAGTCTTCTGAGTATTTACTACGTCTACTATGATAATTTTGGAGTGACATTATAAATTATAGAGTGCCTATTCTTTTTCTAGGAGATTGGGGTAAAAAATCTCATTGTGTGATATATTTAATTTCGAAGTAGGATTATATTTTTTCCTTCTTAAAATCTTTTTTTGTATTCATTTCTAGCATAGAAGAAAGTTTTTGAAATGTAATAGAATTGTGGATAATAAAAATTGTTTGGATTTCTATTAGTGTTTTAGGAAATGTAAGAGTTTTTAATTGATGAGTGGAATAATTTAATTTTTTTTGGTAGTCTAAAAAAGTGAATCAGATTCTTGGTTGTTGAGAGAGTTATTACCTTTTGGGATTCTGTTGTTTTTTTTTAATGACTTTACCTGAAGATTTATTTTCTTTAGATCATTTTTTCCTCACTTTTAAAAACTTATCTTCTTCATCTGAGCCTGAGATATAGTTATTATGTATATTGTCTGTTGTGTAAGCATATCTGATGCAATTACAGTATTATTATTTTGAAGGACATGTTTAATTTTAATCAACTGTATTGTGTCAAAGGAAATTTGAATTCATAAAATGTGACTGTTCATCTCCAACAGTGAATTTTGACTATGATTATTATTGATTGTGATAGAATTTGTTTTGTTCCCTTGTATGGTGTATCTTTGGAGCATTGGTGAGATTTTGATTTTTGAAACCATAATATTGACAAATTCAATTCGGATATTTATTAATGAGGTGTTTCCTGGATTAGCACAAAAAAACACTATTGCAGGAATGCTTCCAAGTATGATGATACAAGTGAACTATCCATGGAGTGTAGGGTGGCTATATCAAATGGTTGACTCCTTTTATTTAGTATGGCATCAAAAGTAGTTAAGTTGGTTAGTATTGAAATTTTTTTTTTTTGTCTTTTAGCAGATATTTAAAATTAGTGATTTTTTCATAGCTGTTTAATAAAATTTGTAAATTATATTTACTGAAATTTATATACCAATTTTTAACTTTACCTTCTAATTTTATTTGTTCTTTATATTTGTGTAGCGAATAATTTTATTACTTAAAAAGTAGACCTTGAGTTGGAAGATTTGTTTTTGCAAAATATTGTTAAATTCTGCAATTAAATAATCGTTATTAGGGTGAGCTAAAATTTTGTATATAATTACTAATGTCAATGACTGCTAAGTTTAGTATTTTATCATTTTTGAACTTGTGAAGTTATTTGAATTCAGTATCAACTATCAAAAATTTGTTTTTTAATATTAAGTTCATTTTCGTTTTTAGTAATAAATTCGGAAATATATGTATTATTACTTTCATTATCGTCAAAATCATAAATTTATAAAATATTATGTTTTTATAGTTTTGATTTTGTTATGAGTTTTAATGATGCTTGCATAAGTAATTTTACAATTTTTAGAATTATTACAGTCAGTTTCGGAATTAAATAAATTTTGAACTTATCCTCTTGGTATTTTTTTAAAATATGTATTTTGTTATTATTTACTTCTACTTCTGAATGTAGGTTTACATTCTTTCTATCAATATGTAATATAGGGTATATGAGCACAGACTTTCACACCACCCACCTCTCTCCACTCTGTCTAATAACACTGATACACCTAAACACATATATGCTGAAATACGTATATTGGTGATTATTTATCTTTTCAGCATATATGTGTTTATGTGTATCAGTGTTATTAGACAGAGTGGAGAGAGGTGGGTGGTGTGAAAGTCTGTGCTCATATACCCTATATTACATATATATAGCCACAGGTATATAACAAGCCTGTGTTTCAGTTATTCTTTCTATCAGTAACATATGAAATTTCTAGCATTGAAGGATTTATGTCTTTTAAAAAGTTGTGTAATTAAGCTTAGTTCTGTTTTAATTTTATCAAGAATGTTGCTTTCCATATGTACGAATATTGATAATTTTTGCCACAAGATTTTCGGTCATTATTTCTGTATTGGATTAGACAAGTAATAATAGGATATAATAAATCATAGTAATGAAATATAAAAAAGGAACAAAGTCACTGTAGTAATGAGAGTGGTCTAACTTCAGGTAGTTACAAAAATATCTGCTGACGCATGGGTTTGGTTTCTTGTTTTAATAGTATGTAATTTTGTTTTGAGAGATTCATTTATATTTGTAAAGTATGAAATTAATGATCTTGTGAACTAGATTCTCAAAAGAATGAAAATGATGATTATTATTTTGGGCAAAATATTCTGCATATGCTTTCAATGAAGCCCATTATTGTTGGTATTTGCATGAAATAATACTAGTAATAAAATGAGATATGTTTAGAGAAAAAGGATTTTAAAAAAATAAATTTTACATGGTTCTTTCTTGAAATGGATGATAAATTTATATTCATAAAGCATATTTCAAAAGAAGAAAAATGCTGTAAACAAAGGCAAAACTCTCCATACAGTAGTGCCACCCTGTGCCAACCAGAGTAATCAATGGATGTCAGAAGGGTTGTGCATAAAATCTCTATCTAGTGCCTACTTATTCAATATTCTAAATGTGATTAAACAAGGCAAAACTCTCCATACAGCAGTGCCACCCTGTACCAACCAGAGTAATCAATGGATGCCAGACGGCTTGTGCATAAAATCCCTATCTAGTGCCTACTCATCCAATATCTGTATGGAGAGTTTTGCCTGTGTTTACAACAATTATGTGCTAGTATAAGAGCTGGTGATCATGTGAAGAAAAATGTTATTGGAGAGCATTTTTATATCGATTTTAACTAAGAAAGCCTGATATTTTGGTTTCAGAAGCCAATATTTGAAATTTTGTATGATATATGTAGTGTTATTTGATGTGTTTAGAAACTAAAATTATATAAATTAAATATGAACAATACTATACAGTTTTAAATTGCCAATAATGTACAATACAAGCAGATAATTTGAAGGGGTAGTTATAATTTTTATGCATGTGATTAAGAATTTAATTACAGTAGTATAATAATTATCTGAAAATCAATGATATGATGAGTGATTGTTTGGACCACTGTTGCCCTTCCTCTCATTAATTTGTATGTTAACAAATTATTCTTGTTATCTAATGTAGCCATTTATAAATATGTATTTGAAAATACAAAAACAATAAAATATCACATGACCTACCACATATATTTTATTGGGCTAAATCAAATGCTGACTACATAGTATAACTGCTTATAGTTGACAAAAAACTAAAGAGACCATAATGTATATAAACTAAACTAGTTTCAGATCTATATGACTATTCAAGCAAGTTGGATTAGATTGGAAATATTCAAATGTTTTCAATTTGAATTGATAGCTTTGCAAAATAACATATAGATAAGTGATGGTTACTGGCGGGAAGGTATATTAAATCCTCAAGGTCTACATGCATTGTTTTAAAATCCAAAGCTCCTCAATGATGACAGCCATTTGCTTAAAACTAGTCTGAGGATATTGAATAAGGTAACATAGGATAAAGTGTTATCATCTGCCATCTATTATTACTTAAAGTTTACAGTAAGAGATATAAAGATAATGAATAGAGGTATATTGCTATTTGAAGATATACAATTAGAAGTAGATCTGATTTTAGATTTATTTTTTAAAAAGAATGATTATGTTTTATAAAAAATATCAAACTATTTATAAAATTAAAAAAAAAATATTTAAGAAGATATTTATTTATTAGTGATTAAATTAAAATGACAAAATTTCTTCAAAGTAATTTTTCTCTATCTTTTATTTACTAATGTATATAAGTACCAACATTTTTTTCTATTTTAATGATAGTTGCCTTACAGACAACTTTGTGAAGCAGACATCAAGATACCTGACAGATGTAAGCAATAAAATATCTAATTTAAATTTACTGAAATCAAAATATCAACAACAGCCTCATTTTCTTAATTTCTAGAGTTACAGTATGCTAATGATGTTGCTATATTGAACAATCTAAAGATTGTTTGAATGTAACATATAAATATATTGGTTTAATAATAAACATTCTAAAACATCACAAAATTTGTTAATCAGTGATGGAAAAAATCTTCAGCCGTTTTTAATAAGGTTAACGCAATCATATGATGTATGAAAGTACATTGATTTTTATAGAAGGAGATTAGGAAACTTTGCTCTCTCATCTAAAGTAAAATAACAAATACTGCAATAATTATAATTTGAATAATAAACAACAAATTATGCATTTGAGAGTCTTGAGGACCATACAAAATTTAGAATCGTCACTTAATATCTTAAATATTGATATTAAATAAATGTACAAAATCAGTAACTTTATTGAAATCTTTTATTTGTATAACAAAAAGAATATATTCAAATTATAAATAAATATAGTTATTGATTTATGGATTTTCAATATCTGATAATCTTGATTAATAACCTGAGTATACCAATATTTTATTTTTCAAGAGTAGCCATCTGTTTTATAATTTTATTTTTGATAAACATTATTTATAAAATGTTTAAAAGTTTCTGATTTAACTTTGGCTCAAATGATCTCCCTTTTTTTTTTATCACAAGTAGACATTAAAATAAATAAAAATAACATTATTTCTATGTTCAAAAGAGCCATCTATTAATAATTTCTACATTTCAAATATTAAATAAATGCTTTCTTCTTTGATATACTTAAAATAATAGTAAATTTCTTTTTTAAAATATAATAATTCAATATCATTTCTATTATAATTGTGTCATAAACTGACTTACAACTTTGCTAATAAATATATAAATTCAACATTCCTTTTCTTTTTAAAACTTGTTTTTATTCCAACTATAATTTTCTTTCTCCTTCCAATACAACGTTTCAACTACATTCTGTAGTCATTATCAAGTTTCCTTAAAAAATAATAATAATAATAATAAAATAAATAAATAAAAATAAAAAACAAAAATAATAACACAAATAAATAAAATATTAATACATTCCAAATATATAATATTCAATTAAAACCATAATATTATTATAATCTACAAATACAATTATTTACCTCCTTCCCTAACTTTAATTATTTCTTTTAAATTACCTTTATAAATTAATACTCTTCCTATATAAATTTATTATCTTTTCTCTAAATCTTTACCTATTAACATTCTTTTTATAATCCCCCCCCCTTTTTTTTTTATTTTTATATATTATTCCTATATTATCTTATTTTTTATCTCTATTTATTAACATTCTATTTAATACTGGTTTATACTGATCTATATATACTTCCTCTTTTTTTATTCTCTCTTTAAAATTTGTAACGCATTCCAATGGCCTTATATCAAAATTTTCATGCTTAAATTCCTTTTTATGAATATATATAGCAGATTTTTTATCATATAAATGCTGCCTTAATCTAGTTTTTAATTTATTCTTACTTGTTCCTATATAAGTCATATTTATATTACTTTTTTCACAATCCATACATTTAATTATATATACTGAATTTATACATTCTAAAATATCAATTTTATCATAATCATTTATTAACTCACCCAAACATTGTTTATTTTATTATTATTATTATTTTTTAAGGAAACTTGATAATGACTACAGAATGTAGTTGAAACGTTGTATTGGAAGGAGAAAGAAAATTATAGTTGGAATAAAAACAAGTTTTAAAAAGAAAAGGAATGTTGAATTTATATATTTATTATCATGGAGCTATAATTTAAAAAGAAAAAGAAGTGAAAAGATGTGTATATAATTATATTATTACAACTTTGCTATAAAACTTTGGTCATTTTGAGGTACTTAATGCAGATAGGCTCTAGGGAAATTCATACCTATGTAAAAAATCAACAACTTTTCCCATAACATTTCGGAAGTATTTATTATATACTTTTGCAATTTTATCTACCAAGTTTACAATATTTAAAATAATTTTTACAAAGTGGAAGATTATAAAAATCTATTTCTCAATTATTTACAATGTTAAATGAATTTAGCTTAGACTTATTCTGCTTAATACTATTTTTTTAAAAATGTATTGTAAGCTGTGAGCGACCATTGTTTATTTAAAAGGATTTAGTTATTGTTTACAAACTTGTTTTTAAATTTGTCTTTAGTATACCATATGTTAAAATAAATTACAGTTTTTGTATAAATTTATTATTTTCGTGTTGGTTTTATTTTCTGAATTATTTGGTACTCTATCTCATAATTGATTTTAATTAGAAAAGTTAGTCAACATTATTATATTTTCATTTACCATTGTCAAACTTCCTCCACTCACAACTTTGACGCCATCCATTTCAGATTAATACAATAATGATTATTACTAATCATTTTCGAAACTAGAGATTATCTGTAGCATAGATATTCCATTTTATACTAAATGTATAATACTATTTTCAGTAACTTATATATTTTCTATAATGTCATTTAACATTTTAAAAAGATAAAGCAAATGTGGTCTTACATAACTATCAAAGTGTAAATTATATTTAAATGTTAATACATACTCAAGTATTAACAAAACAAGAAACTTTCTACTGAGAAATATAATGAAATGTATCACAATAAATCAAATACTAATATGCATGTGTACATATGTGGTACAATTATTAATATCATTGCAATATTACAGGACTTCTTTGCTTATTAACATGAGCTTTTATGAATACTTTTTCCCAACCTAGTTCAGGGCTCTTTATTATATGTCATTTCCAAACAGTACAGTGTGGTATTATTATTTTCACATTTCTAAATTTTTCTAGCTTATGGACTTTGTCAAAATAAACAGACTTTAAAAAAAACATTCTGTACAAGTCCTTAGCAGTAGAAATACTTCATGAACTAATCAGGCACATTAGCATATATGCACACAAATATATTATACAATGTGTGTGTAAATAAGTATGATAACTTCATCACTAAAATATAATAAATCAAAGGCAGTATCAAGAGAAAAAGGTGTTTTGCATCAAAAATACATTAAAACTGCCTTTAATATTTTTGAGATTATTTTCAAATATATCGTTAATTTGTTATATATATATGCATATGATCATAAATTTCAAATTAGTTCATGTATCAATTTGCTTGATGTTAGTATTAGCATTATGGAAATATTTAATCAGAGTCACCAATCATATTCAAGGTAATAGGCTATTCAAGAATTTTAAAAATATCTGTATCAACAACACTTTCAATTAGCATATATTATTTAGATAATTGCCAGTGCAATCCAGCTGGAACATTGATATAATACATATAATGACAACAATCAAATAATACACATGAGAATCCAAAGTATATATTATACTTTTTACCCATAAAACTTTTACACTTTCTTCTGATAATTATCATTTTCCAATCTACTTTTCATATAAGATCTTAGAGTCATAAATGAAATTGGATTCATTTTTTACTTGTAAAGTAGATTTGATACTGAAGGGTGGGGCATTGCACTTACATAATTACTGCTCAGAAGGCTTATTGCTTTTGTTATTATATATTATTAGTGTTATATATATATATATATAACACTAATAATATATATATATATATATATATACATACACTCATACAAAGGGAGTAAATTGTACCCCTTTAGGATATGAATTAAGAGGACTAAATGTTGAACAAAGGATCAAGAATAGAATCTATCTATCTATCTATCTATCTATCTATCTATCTATCTATCTATCTATCTATCTATCTATCTATCTATCTATCTATCTATCTATCTATCTATCTATCTATCTATCTATCTATCTATCTATCTATCTATCTATCTATCTATCTATCTATCTATCTATCTATCTATCTATCTATCTATCTATCTATCTATCTATCTATCTATCTATCCATCCATATCCATTCATCCATCCATCCACCCATTCCCAAAATAAGGCAAACCTATTGAAAAGCAAAATGATGGGAAAAAATATAAATAACAACTCCACTCTGAAAATGAAGAATCAATGAACTTCCTAAATAAAAAAACAAACACCAAAAAGAGGAAATCTGATAAAACTGATAAGTCAAGTTCAGAGGAGGATATTATTCAAAGCACAAGAAGTAAATGCCCTATTAAATTCCCCAAGCATGAAAATAAATCATCAGCCAAAAGGAAGGCCGTGGAAAAGAAAATCAAAAGAAATGAGGATGGCAACAACCTGGCTTTCTTGCAATCTTCAGCTGATACAGCAAACAAACTTATAACCAGGAACACAGTACATACAAGAAGCTACTTAAAGCAGCCAAGATTAATTAACTCAGACAGTGAAGCTGCTGCCACAGAATCTGACTCAACAGTCATTTGTGATAAACTTTAATAGTAAATGATTTATTTTAATATTGATGCCCTTCATTGGATTGTTTTATGGTAGGTACAAGCAGCCAACAAACAAAATTATGAAATATAAATTTTGTGGTCTGAATACTTGTGGAATAAATTCGATCAGCAGAATATATGCTATCAAGAAATGGGTTAAATTAAGCCATCCCCATATCTTCTTTATGGGAGAAACCAAATACCATATAAACTCTAACTATAAAATCATAGAAACATTTAGGAACCTGTGTTATTGGAAACTGTCCCCACAAACAATGCATAGCTGATGGAGTAAGTTTCCTACTTAACATAAAACATCCACCTGATAATTTCAAGATACTATATTTATACATTGTATAAGTACTCCAAAATATGTAACCATCCCAACAATGTGATAATTTTTGTATAATGAAGTATTTATAATCATTGGCATAATTCATACTTGAGTAACAGTCTTTATATATATATATATATATATATATATATATATATATATATATATATATATATATATATATATATATATATATATATATATATATATATATATATATATATATATTTTTTCAATTTGTATGCAATCCTATGTATATACATACAATTAGTCATAAAACCTGTATAACATCATTATGAATTCTATGTAAACATTGAGTACTGAATAAAATTTATCTTTGGAAAAAAGATTATAATGTTACAATTGAATTTTTAATATTTGTAACATATTTATGTTTAATTCTAAAAAAATAAATAAGTTTTTGAAGAATGTGAAGGCGTTTTATTGGAAATCATAATATCAAAACAGGCGAAACTCACTATATATATTGCCACACACAGCAAGCTAGAGTAATCAATAAATGCCAGAAGGCTTATGCATAAAATCCCTTCCAAAATGTATGAGTACTGAACTGGGTTCAGACCCATATGACTATATAAGCTAATGGGCTTGGACTGAAAACATTAAGGTGTTTTCAGTTTAAGACTCATAGTTTTGTAGTTAAATGAAGATAAAAGGTGGGTTTGCATTAGATGCTAAGATCTAAGTGCAGTGCTCTCAGATCCAACGTTCTTGACTGATGAAGTCCATAAGCCAGAAACTAGTCTGGGGATATTGGATGAGTAGGCATTAGATGGGGATTTTATGCACAAGCCTTCTGGAATCCATTGAGTATTCTAGCTTGCTGTGTGTGACAATATATATAGTGAGTTTTGCCTGTTTTAACAACAGTTATACACAAGCATAAGAGGTAGTAGTCATGTGATGTTTATTGGCTTAAATCCTAATATCCTATTAATACATTTATACAACTGCACTAGAAACGCTTATTTTTTTTAAATTGGTAGGAAAAGATTAATACATAGATGGAAGTATGATTAAATATACTATTATTACTTTTGACAGTTTTAAATTATTATTATATTTTAAAATAATTTATAAATTTTTATAACTTTATTTTTAAATCGATTAATTTATTTGAATATTGGTAAGATTTAAATTCCATATAAATATGTTTTAATTACCAGAAATATAATTGTACTAAAATTATAGTATTACTGAGAAAGACCATTAAAAAGATCAAAATAAAAAAAAATAAAAAAGGAATGTAAACTTTCATATGTAATTGAAGATTTTTTTAAAAAATGGTACTTTTTAACTATTTTCGCGACTGATCGTAAACTAATGGAATCTTCTTCAATCTAACAACATTTTAGTGAAAATTTGTATGGAAACTCAGATCTGATTTACTAGTTTAGTTATTTTTATCTGAAAATGTAATTTATACACGTATTTATATTATATATTTTTTGAAATTAAAATGAAAAATAATTTTGGAAATGATTTCCAGTTTTGAAATTAAATTGATGCTTAGTTGTTTTTATTTAGTATCAAATCATTATGCTTCAATAATCAAAAAATAATATATATATATTATTTTTTTAGATTTAAAAAATTAATAATAGATATAAACTAATTTGAAGTTAAATAATCAGCAAAACTAGTGAAACTAAATTGAGGCATTAATCATACTCTTAAATACAATTCACCAGAAAAAAAAATCATATTGTTTTTTTAATTAGAGGTTTCTTTACCAAAAAAACTTGTCTATAATGATTTGATTTCTATCCATAGTTCATCAGTATTTGAAAGTCAGATCAAGTGAAGTTATCTTTGAAAAAGCACGTTAAAGGCAATTTGCTCCTCTTTCCAATGAAGTTTTTAAAATAGGAATACGAATTATTTATTTTTATAATTTCTTTTGTAAAAGTTATATTTTTAAAGCAATATTTTTATTGTATAAAAACACATCTAAAATTTATATATGAGATTTTAAAAATTAATTGATAAACATTTCAACTATGTACTACATTTACAATTATATTTTTATATGATATCAAAATGAATTATTTCAATACAAAACTATTTTTAACTGTAAGAAGAAAATTAAATTTATAAGTATAATATTAAAATTAGTTTTTAGTATTGGGTTGTAAAAAAATTGGTGGAATAATACTATTTACTTTACAAATATATATATATATATGTAATATACAAATCAATATATATATATATAAAATACATATTTATATATATATATATATATATATATATATATATATATATATATATATCCATGCTTGTGTATATATACTTATATCCAAATCTGTAGAATTGATTAAATTTGATTAAACATTTTTTTTCATTTTCTATTTTCATCAACATAATTTTTAATTGAAAAAGAATTAAACCCTATACATATGCACTGTAATGTTGTTTTAATACTCTAAAAAGTAATAGACAATCTAATATTTCAGAATAGAATAATCTCCCCCCCCCACACACAAGTATTTTCTACATAGGATTTACATTCTGCAAAAACTACAAAGGTCTCCTATTTTTATAAAACATAAACTATTATTAATGACCAGTAAGTATTATGTTATGCCATTTTATTGAAAATTGTATTAACAATTTTAATAATAGTAAAATTTAAACTACTAAACTTCACATAGTCACTATTTCTTATGCTTGCTCATAACTGTCATTAAAACCAGCAAAACTCTCCATACAGTAGTGTCACTCATTGCAAATCAGAGTAATCAATGAATGCCAGAAGGCTTGTGCATAAAATCACTATGTAGTGCCTATTCCTCCAATATCCCAGTTTTGGAGTTAAGTAGAGATTAAAGGTGGCTGCTATCTAGATGCAGAGCTCTTAGATCCAAGCCTCCTCACTGATGAAAGCCACAAGTTAGAAACTAGTCTGGGGATATTGGATAAGTAGGCACTAGGTAGATATTTTATGCACAAGCCTTCTGGTATCCATTGATTACTCTGGCTTGCACTGAGTGGCACTATTGTATTGAGAGTTTTGCCTGTTTTAATAATAACATTTCTTATTTGTTTTAAAATTAACATTCAAAAATTTATAATTGATGAATAAATTTAAAATTAATAATTTAAAATTTGTTTACATTTTTAATTTTTATTTTAAGACATATTTTTTTAGCTTTATTGTTTTTCATGATATGTTATTTTTATGTTTTTGTTATGTATTATATAAAGTTATTATGGAAATTGTATCCTCAACCAAATATATAAAAAAGTCAATATAGTGTTTCCTGTAGAAACCAGAATAAGCATTAAAAATAAAAATGTGGACTTCCTGGAAATCTGTAATGAAAATAAATATATTTTCTGGTATGTCAGAGTCAGCATCATTTCCACTATTACCAGTGGATAAATGTTACTACAAGTTTAATCCACTTTCTCAAATTACTAGTATCTCTTTTTAATGACAATACAAAAACTGTCTTATGTCATCCATCTTATATTTGGGCTCTTTCTAGGTCTTTTGCAATATCTCCTGGAACCAATTTAAAACTTTAACTATCTAATTGTTATCATCCCTCCTAGCAATATGATAATCTCTTAATCTTTTCAATGATGTCAGTGATACTCTATGTCATATATTTTGTTTTCAATCTCTTCTTGTTACTATATGTCTCTATACTTCATTTGATGGTCTGAAATCTCTGTACTGGTCTTTTGTTAAATGTCAAAATTGCATATCCATAAGTAAAAATCTTTAAAATACATGTATCAAAATGTCTTTAAACAGTATGTTTTCTTTTCAAACATTTTTATTTAGTTTAGAAACTCCATTTGTTTATTTGTTTGCTTAGGATATATTGTGTAATCATAGTTTAACAAACTTCTATCATATAGATTTCCTTCAAATTTGGTACATACATTAGAAATTGATGGCAATTCAATAAAATGAAAAATCTCATCTCTTTACTGAAATTGTGATTGGAAACTAAATTTAAAATGTGTTAATATCTATCTGGTCAGTAAATTTCAAAATTGGCATGACAGTGAGATATATATATATAATCAAAACAAGTTATAAATTTCGTAACTTGCCTTAAGCTTTCAGTTATTATCACTAGATGGAGCTTTACCAATAGCTCCTAACAAGCTTTGTTTACATAAACAACGATAGAGATTTTGAATTCTATCTCTTTTGATGTTTATGTAAACAAAGCTTGTTAGGAGCTATTGCTAAAGCTCCATCTAGTGATTATATATATATATTACAAATAAAAAGTAAAAGTGAAAAAAATTATGGTAAATTCAAATAAATTTTTTTTATGTCTCTTAATCCATTCTATATTTTAAAAAGAATTTATCTTGTGTTTGGAAAGGAGAGTATTGACATTAAATAGTGTTCCATCTGTGTCTAAAGTGCATGTGCTGTGGTTTAAGCTACATTATTATTTATAATTCTCTTAACTCAAACAATGAAAATTTTCTTGTTTAAAAATATTTTTGTCATAAACAAAATAATAATGGAATTGATTTTTAATTAATGAGGATTTATTTTTAAATATAAAACAAGCTGCAACATTATTTTTAATCTTATTGTAATTAAATTGGAATAATAAGAAAAAAATCCAAACAATAAATAATATATATAAAAAATATTTTATAATAAACATTTTTTTACTATGTATTAAGAAAATAAAAAATAATTATTTTATTTAACTATAAATGGAATTTATATATTTAACTTGAAATAAAGGTGTAGGGCATCCAGAAATTACTTAATTCAAACACTAATTCTTACAAGTGATTGAATTAACTAATGTCTGGATATCCCATAATTTTACTTCAAGTTAAAAATAATAACTCCGATTGTTATTGAAAAATATTTTTTTGGTTTTTTTAGTGCATAGTAAATAAAAGATCTTATTGTAATTATTTAAAGATATTATAATATTAATTTATTTTTATGAAAAATACTTTATCTAAATTTAATTCTATAAATAATTTCATCAATTATGGTTCCATTTATTGTAATAATTTGACAAAGAGTTTTGTAGTTGCAATCTTATTGTAATTCATGACTATCAATTGTTATTTCCTTTTTCTGAAAAAAAAAAAACTCCATTTAACAATACTACAGTCATTTCACAATATTTTTTTAATCTTATCTTGCTTTCATCTGATATTTCTTAAAACATTTCTTAATGTTCTGAAACCTTATTAATCTCCATTTAGTTTTACATCCGTAACTTCCCAATATTATCCACAAAATACTTCTTGTAAAATTGCTGCATGAAATTTTGAAAATATAAACTTATCCTTCTAAATAATAATCTTAGTTTCATCATGTATCTATAGCATTTTGATCAATATTCTTAAGAATATGACAAGACACCATAACTATATCTTGATATCCAATGCATATTAATCACTATAGAAATCCTTATAGATTCAAATATTCTTCATAATCTATAATTTCCATAAAATAATGGCAATTCATACTCATTGGTTCTTTTTAATTTCACTTAGAATAATGTTTAAATCCAGTTTTTTATTTTGGTTAGTTTGAATCCAATGTGTATTATAAATAAATTGAAATGATCTTTGGTAGAGATTTTATATAGCACTGATGAAAAGTTGATATGTCCACAATTATTAATATTCTCTTTATCATCTTTTTTAAATATCAATATTGCTACTGCATTTTCCCAATTATCTGGTACATCTTTGACATTTAAATATTTAGTATATTAACATAACCAACAATTTTTCTATTTCTTTTTCTGCTTCTTTTAAGATATCAATTATAATTCCATCATTTTCTGGAGCTTTTATCATATTCATAGACCTAATTGTACCCCCCCTCCCAATGTCTTTCTTTAAACTGCTGGGAAATTTAGATATTATAACAACTGAAGGGGAGACCTTGTTTTCTTGATCTTTATTACTATGTAAATTTCTTTCACATATTTTATGATGCCATCCCTCTTTTTTTAATAATTGTTTCATCTTTTTTTTTTATTTCAATTTCCTTTTTTAATTTCTAGATGTTGTTTAACTTTGAGATTTTTATTCTTTTCTATAGCTTTCCTTGTCAATTTACAATTTTATTTTCTGATGTCATTAATTCCTTTTCATACTATTTTACAAAACTGTAAATATTCAATTTTTCTTAATGGATCAATTTTTAAAATTTCATATTCCTTTTTTTCTTCATACATTATCTTGTTTGAGTAGAAAAAATTATTGATAAATTGCTCTTTTATTGATACGAATTATCATTTTTGCAGTTCGTAAAAATATACGTTATTTTCTTATTGATTTTATTTACGTGTAAACTATCTTCAAAATCTTTTAATATTTTAAAACCATTTGCAAGAAGTGATATATATATATTTGAATTGAATATTTAGAGAAAGTATCAAGTTTTATGAGAAAATGTTAATATAAACATTTAAATCATTCATTTCACTGATTAATAAATTCATATCCGGAAGTATCCGGAATCAATGTTGTTATCTGGCCTAATCATTAAGTACCCATTTTTTAGATCTCAGTTATTTAAAATAGAGCAACAGTCATTTTTATTATAGTTATTTAACTTTCATTTATATTTTTAGATATATATATTTAAACTTTTTTATTGTTTAGCTAAACCAATGTAAATATATCCAAAAACATCTACCTTGTTTTACAGAATAAACTGAATTAATAACTTTTTGAATGGTCTTTAACTGGTTATAATCTGACCAATTAATATATAAAAACCCATAAAAATAAATTACTTTTTTTTATTTTCTGAATCATCACAATTTAATTACTCAATTTAAACTTTTTCTATATCTTTTTAAAGTTATCTTATTATTTTTCTAATCCCAAATGATTTCAGAGTTAAAAAAAATCTTATTATTCAAGTTTATACTTTTTTTTTTTTAGTATTTACATTTAAATAATTGAATATAGCAGATAAAATATTTTCTTAAGAAAACGTATCTGCATTATATGTATGAATGCACGTAGTGTATTGAAATTTGTTTCTAATGTTTTAATTAAAATAAAACATATAAAAAATTATAATTAAAAAACAAATCCAAAGAATTAAAAACACTTCTATTATTTAAGACTTTAATTTAACAATTTCAGTAAATAAAGATATGAATTCCAAGTAGCTGGTTATCTAAAATTTAATGAAACAATCCATACTCTATTATGACCATTTTGAAATTTTGCTTTATTCTATATTTAAAAAAAATACGCACATTTTTCTATTTATACTTTTTCAAAATAATTATTACATTTATTTTCATTCATACTCATGTGAATCTTAAATGATTGTACAATAAATATATTAAGTTAATAGGACCATGATAAGTTATATAAAAAGTGGAAGAAATTTGAATGGAAAGAGAATAAAAGAGGTAGATATTTGTTACTTTTTTTTGTTTGATGTTTATATTGAAATTTTAGAATATGAGGATAGAATTGTAAGGATTATCAAAATAGTTTTTATTAAAATAGGATAGAAAGAAAAATAACGAAGACTGGAATAGGAAATGGATGGATTACTTGTGATATGGAAGAGTTTTTGAAAAAGAGAATATAAAGTTTCTGGACATTGGCTTATAATGCCAGAAACTTTTAACTTCATTTAAAAAGAAGTTTTTTAATGTATCATCATATAACGATTATTTTGTTTATAGTTTTATGACAAATATTGGAAATATGAGAGCAAAATATTGAAAGTAACAAAACATCTTACACTAAAATGAGATAAGAGATACAAGGGAAGTGTATTACCATTGGACAATTGATATAATAATAGAGACTAAAAAGCATTGTAGTATATAGTAGTTTTGAAGAGAATAAATGTTTAACTTAGCATCAAGATCTATGAGCATATGGACTATACATCGTAACTTCTGATTTAATCTAAAAAGAATCCATTCTACATTATGTCAACATTTTAATTTCTTGGAAACTGACTTTTAGTCAAGCAGGAGATGAAGACTAATTCCCAGAAAATGGGTCAATTTCTTTAAGTCTTTATTTATATGTATAATGAGTAAAATTTTACTTTCACATCAGCACTTGTCTTCCACATAAGTTCTTGATATCTCAGAATGAATAAAGCTGACATTATGAGGTTGACAATTAGATATAGGAATGTCTATGAAACTTTAATAATATTTGTGAGACAACCAGGAAGATTTTGCCTTTAACAAATATATATATTTCAATTTTTTTTGTTTGTTTTACTGCATATCTCATCTCAACTCAACCACACCACAATCATCCATCAACAAATAAAGTCAGAATTTCTCTGTCTCACTGCAGATGATTTTGGAATCACTTACCTTTTCAGGTGAGTTGGGCATAAGCACATGGAATCTTAACTTTATATGTATGTATTAGATAAACTTAACATGCATGTATATTTAGATATATTAAAATCTTCCATTCTACCATGTGTTCCTGAAAGGCTGGAAAAGACAAGTTATACACATATAAGTGTGTATGTGTGTTGCTTCAGATTTGACTTTAAATACTTCATGTAAATTTTATTATAGGTTTGTAATTATTAATAAAATTTAAAATTCAAAACTCTCTAAAGTACATGGTGAAGAGATACGACCAGCACCATTATGCATCAAAAGATGAGCAAAAATAAATTTGCATAATGTAAATTTTATACTAAAAGTGCAATATTTGTATTGTCATATTTGTGATGTGCTCAGGAGAAGTGTACTAATGTCTCAAGATTACATACATTGTATTGATTTCTAGCTATGGATTGAAATATAGTTGTAAGATGATGCAGGCATAAATATCTGCCTATATCAATTTAAAAGAGGCAAACGTTTGGTGATTTTATGGATGAAAGAAACAAGAAAATTCTTTTTCAGGATCTAATAAAATGAATAGATATTTTTAACTGTCAAAAAATAAATAAAAACAACAATTCATAGCAATATAAAAGAAAAGTACGTTTTTGATAATTGGATCAAATACACTTTTATATCTGAATAAAAATTATTGAAGTTTTATTTAATAGAAAAATATATTCACAAATATCAGATCTGTGATGATGCAAAAGAAAATTAAATTGTTCCATATTTGAGTAACAGTTTTTGAAAAATATTACTTATGATTAACATGATTTTGTAGTTTTTGTTTTTTTCATGTGTCATAGCATCAGTTGGGAAGCAAACCTGCTAACCCAGGACGACTGCTTGTAAAGCAGCTGTCACTGACCTCTCGACCACCAATGCATGATTTTGTAGTTGATACAATTTTTTTTTAAAAAAAGTACACCAAGAGAAGTCAGAATATATTAATCAGTGTCAACTCAAAATAATAGAACCATGCCCTTCAAAAATAGAGCAAGCATACTGTAATGAATTACTGTCATATGCAGTTTAGCATACTGGAAGACTAGCAGATTTGAGAACTAAAAATTTTTAAATAAAAGCTCGGCCAATGGTTTTTCTGGCTTAAATATCGCATGACTTCCTGTATAACTAACCATATCAACTATTAAATAATTTTATGTTATTAATATATAACAGTGAAATAATAATTTTTAGATTTTATATGAAGGTATTGATTATGTAAGAACTTGGGTCTCAAGACTTTTACATTAATCTTAATTAATTTGTACTTCTAATTGATGCAGTCATTACTTTTAAATTACAATTGCATGATTATGTGTTTCCTAATATATTATTTTTTCCATCATCATCAGTTTTCATGAGTCCATTAAAAAATTAAGATATTATTCCATCAACTTGTTTCAATCATAGACATGACCATTTCCTAGATAACTTAAAATATCTTTGAATCTAGTCGGAAATCTATCTATTTACATATCTCTACCAACAAATTATTTAATATATCTATCCTTTGTTTTTTAGTTTTGGGAGGATTAAAATCCAAATATTTTAATTAACAGAAATTTTAGATTTAATAGTGCAACTGTAGTGGAACCAGATACTATACTTAAAATCTGAGTTTAAACCTGAGCCATGTGAACTTAAAAATTTTCGACATGTTTTGAATTTGTCTTTCAGATAGGCCATGTATAAGCAATTTACATTACTATACATTTGGTAAATGGTTATCTATTTATTCGTAATTAGATAATAAAACAAGTATTTCATGACCACAAATCATTAGCACTCATTAATGGCATGGCAGGTGAGTGGCTTTCTTCTCTTTCTCTCTTAGTCTGTAGAGTCTTTGACCAGCAGTGGAATATTTAAGAGCAGTTTTACCTTTTACAAAAATCAAAATATTTAAAACTATATAGAATTTTTTTATTAATAATTCAAGAATTTGGGAAATACATTAATAAAATATTAAATATATTTCGCAAATTAATTAGTGCTTTATAAAATAAAGATTTAGATAATTAACTGAATGTAAATTTTTAATTAAAAATTAGTAATGGGATAGGTATTATAATAAGATAAAATTCTAGACAAGTTTAAGATATATACTATTAGATTATGGAATTTATAGTGCAGGTAGAAAAAAATATCTTTTAAAACTTTATGCATCATATGAATACTGTTACATATATTCGAAATTAAATAATTTATTTATTTATTATATTAAATTTAATAGACAGAGTATAAGCACAGACTTTCACATGAGCCACCACTCTCCACATTATCTCATAACACTGATACACCTGAACACATATATGTCGAAAAGATAAATAATCACCAATATTGGTATTTCATGCTAAACCAGCAATCATCAGTTGGTCCAGATTACCATCTTTACACATATAGGCTACAAGTGCTCAGATATATATTAAAATAGCAAATCCTCCTACTTTAGTGGACAGGCTTCAATTCAATCCACACTCCAACTCTTCAACTGTCCATCCAATTGAAAATCTGATGATGGAACGTGGCCACCCTGAGGCTGAGATTATTGTCACATCCATGTTGACCTAAGGTCAATCTGACTCCTCATGTACAGGACCCAATCCATTAAATACATATACAAGGGATAGGCAGACATCTCTAATATGTAATAGCTGAAATACACAGGCTTATATATACCTGTGTCTATATATGTAATAAACTTCCTTAATAATGATATCAATAGTAAAAAGTACACGGTGAATAATTAAAAGATCATGATCAATAATTTTTAGCTGGGAAAAGTAAAAAAAACATTTACGGTTCAAACAGTTCACAATGTTGACTTATATCTAATCTATCACTTTGAATTTCTAATACTCTGATTTTCTGAACACTTGAGTAAATAGATAAATATCAACAGCAATTTTCTTAACTCAACTTTAGAGCCATCTAGTGTAAGTTTGAGAAATCACTGATTTTTAGGTGGTATATTATTATAAAATCATTGTCTCCAGATTATTTTGTGGCTTTTGTATTTATAAATGAAGATTACAATTGAAAGCTAGAATTAATATAGTTAAATATCTAGCAGTTACCTTTTATTCTTTCATATGATCAAGTTATTACCTTGAAATTAAAATAAAAAGTAATACTTTGAACCTAGGCTGTCTCTTACAAATTATATAGAGTCTTCAGTTAATAAAAGCCAAAGGTCTTCTCTTGGAGGCAAATAAATCTGCAGATGAAAAAGTTGTGTTAATTCCTAGCGAAGGAATATAAACGCCTGTAATAGTAATAAAACTTTAATCTCTAAAATTTGTAGAAATTGACCAACTGTTATGTATATATAATTATCGAAGTGAATTAGCCTGTGTTTAAAACTAATTTTTTTTCAAAATTTTATGAAAATAGTTTAAATAATAAAAAGTGTCTTCTAAGTATATAAGTATTTTAGTTCCAACTTTGAATTCTAACTTTCACTGATGAAAGTAAAAACCAAAAAACAGTTTGGAAATGGAATTTATAGTATTATATTATCTGGCATCCAGTGATTACTGAAATGTACAGTAGATGACTCTTGAAGAGAAATAGAAGTAAATGCAATATTGGGTGCAAGTTAATTTATGATAATTGCAAGCAAAGAAAATAAAAAAAAAAATAAAAACACAAAAACACCCCCAATAATTTATTCTATATTAGAAAAAAAAAAACAATAAAAGGGAGAGAAAATGCTTACATATCTACCCCCTACTTACTTCCTATCCATAGACTCTCGAATGGGTTGTTGGTTTGTGTGTTGCTGAGGAGAGGAGGATAGGACAGGACACCTCTCCACTCAAAAAGGAAAGCCCAAAACAAGGGCTGGGGATGGGATAGGGGATGGGGAGGGGATAGGGATTAAGGACCATCCCCTCACCCCTTGTTTGTTCTTGTTAGCCCAAGATGGAACAAATAATGGGGGAGGGTGGTTTTGTTTTGAAATTGTTTAATAACAATTATTGTGCTAGTATGAGATAGTGATGAGATAGTGATCATGTGATGTTTAGTGGTTTAACAAAGTAATTTACTGCTTAAGGCTTGAACAGGATCTTTAACAACAAGGGAATATACACATAAATGGAAAAAATGGGTGACTTAGTCTACAAGTCATATAAAAAAGGCATAGAAAATATTAGGCATTTGTTAATTATGTAAATTCTGCAAGCAGAAAGGATACAAATAATGAAGTTGTGGAAAAATAAATATATAGAAAGTGATTATACAGAAAGTGGGTTCTTGGTTTTTATGCTGTGTTTAGAAAAAATTAAGGGAAAATTAGCTATAATGATCATGTAGTTGACAAATATTATGTTGTGGAAACAGGATGGAGCAGGATAGAGAAGAATATGGGAATAACAGGGTATGGAATAAAAAAAGAAGGTTAAGTGGCAAATAGTTTCTCTAGGCATAGAGCTGAGAGAAACTTGACTATGAAAAAGGTCACATCTCATCTCATCTCACATGTCTTGGAATCAAATGAGTATATAGATAAGAAAGTCATGCAATACTATTTGTTTGTATTAGCAAGTAAATAAATATTTTTTGTTTTTTTTATTGGTATCTCTTATAAAAGATAGCCCAATATAACTTTGACTGCCATATTAACTAATTTGCCTACAAATAAGAAAATTAATAAAGAATAATGTGTTATTATCTGATATTTAATATTTATAAAACCAATTTGCATCTATTCATTACTCAAGTTTACAAAGTTAAATATGCTTGATAATAAAGAGGGATTGATTAAAAGTAATAGATAAGAAAATGAAGCTAAAATTCACAATAAGATCTTGTGAAACTAACTTCTATAATTGAAAATAAAGTTGGGAATTATAATTTTATATATAAATTTTTAAAATAATAAATGTAATTAAGGTAAATTGTTGATTCAGATCAAAGTAATGAGGCAAGACAAGATCTGAACAATTTATATTTTAATTGATTATTAAATAATCTTCCATATCTAAGAATCATTCCCATAATCTTAAGTGCTCTGTAAATTATGGATTCAATATGTGCATAAAATAATTCATTATTTTTAAATAGAAAACTAAGATCCTTTTGCATCATCTTACATTTAATTCTATGTGTAGAAATATAATATGAGAGACCTAGATATTCAGATGTATTACAATATGAGATACATTAATCAACATTTTATTTTTACTACACCAATGTAAGTATCCATTTGAAAATTTTGCAATCATCGCCATAGAATAATAAATATGAAGACTTAAGATAATCTTTAAGAACATCCATGTTTATATTGAATAATAAAGAAGCCAGAAGGCTACTTTGAAGTAGACCAAATTACAATTATATAAAGTGGAAGCTTGAATATTATATTTAACAAAAACCTTCCTACCTTTAAATAATAAACCGAACCATTTAATTGGAAAGTTTTTGTAGAAGAATATCATGATTGACTCTGTCAAATGCCTTAGATAGATCAAAATAAATTACATCTAATCTCTGTCTATCTTCTATAGCATGAGCAATATGATCAAATATAGTAATGTGATTAGTTTCAATAGACCTATTTGGTAAAAAGCAATGTTGAGGAGAAGCTAACTAATTACTGGCATTATTTATGATTTTATATATATATATATATATATATATATATATATATATATATATATATATATATATATATATATATATATATATATATATATTTAGCCACATGTAAGACTGAAATGGGTCTAAAATTATTTACACATTTCTTAGAACCATTTTTGTGAATTGGAATAACTTTAACACATTTGAGGTCCTCAGGAAAATTGCAATTATATATAAAACAATTTATAATATAGAATGAAGGATTGGAATAAACTTAGCACAACTCTTACAAATAAAAAGGTGTATATTATCCAATCCAAAACTGGTGTGCAATTTAAAGTTTTGGTATTGATGACATAACATCTTCAATATTAAAACCATCAATTGATATTTTGTGATAAGATTTCTTGGAAAGTACACAAGACTTTAATTCATTATCAACATTCTTATACAGGAGAGCATAGAATATGGAAAACTTTTCAGCAAAAAATGAGAAATTACAAGCAGTTCTGCCTTTGGTATCACCAATTCCTGAATCTTTAATGAAAGGCCAGAATAGTCTAGGATTTTTAAGAGAAATTATTCTCCATATTCTTTATATTATTAAAATGCTCTTTTCTGTATAATACCACTGTCAACTTTCTATAATTATTAAATTATTGGAATGTAGAATATTATTAGTTTTTTTTTTACAATGTTTATGGTAATACATTATCCATTAAGTGATTTTCCTTAAGGATGAAGTGAACCAATGTGAAATATTATGATAAAATATACATTTAATAAGAATATATGAGGCTATTAAATTATTGATAGCAGATATAAAGTAATTTAAATTAGCATTAAAATATGTACAAGAATATATACGATTCCAATCAAATTTGGAAATCTGTTCACAAAAGTCATTGTAATTTCCTTTTTTATAATCTCTCTTCTTTTTATGAGATAATTTTTTCTAACATACTGTACTTTAATATAAAATTCAATTGGAGGATGATACACATCAATCGGAAATGTTGTAGAAGGAGAATGAATATAATCAAGTGAGACAAATTGCATAGAATGTATCCAAAGTGTGTCCATGAGAATTATAAAAGGTATTATATTATATTATCTACGCTCTAATAAATTACAAAATTGCAACATTCTGTTGGCCTTATAAGACCATGAATTACCCTGAAATTTAGCACCAGCAATAAATAGTTCAGGGAGATTAAAGTCAGCAGTAATAAGGATATTTTTATTATTATATGTAATAAATAAATCCTCAAATGAAGATAAAATATTATCCAGCCCATTAGATGATATATTTGGTCTAATATATACATTTCCTATTATAATTTTACTACAATGGTTAACAGAAATTTTACATTAAGTAGCTTCACAAAGTGAAGAATTAAATGGAATGTGTTAATATGCTATCTTTTTTTAATGACAATAAGTGTTCCCCCTCCTCTATTACCAATTTCAATAGGTCTGACTATAAAACATATTCTGCACCTCTCACAAATAAACATTATCAGTTATATTTTCAGAAACTCATGTTTCAGTTATAAAAATAAGATCAAAGTCTTCTAAACTAAAAAAAATTGTTTTATTTATATGCTTTTTGTACACATCTAACTAATATTAACATAAATACATGAAGTCATGTTAAACAGTAGAAAGAAAATCATCATCATCATCATCAATCATTATCAATCCACTGCAGGATGAAGGTCTCTCCATGTTCAATCCATCTTTTCCTATCTTTAGCTTCTCTTCTCCACAATACCCCTGCACAATTTCTTATTTTATCCATTCACCTCACATATGGTCTCTTTCTGGGTCTTTAACAATCTCTTGGAATCCAGTTTAAAATTTCAACTGTCCATCTATTATCATCTCTTCTAGCAATATGTCCAGCCAAACTCCACTTCAGTCTTTTAATTTTTTCAATGAGGTCTGTAACTCCTGTTTGTTCTCTTACCCATACATTGTGTTTTCAATCTCTTCTTGTTACTCTCAACATGCATCTCTCCATACTTTTTTGAGTGGTCTGGAGTCTCTGTATTGCTCTTCTATTAAGTGTCCAAGTCTCAGATCCATAAGTAAGAACTGGCAAAACATATTTATTAAAAACCTTCCTTTTTTAAACACATAAGTATATTTCCTTTTAGTATCAAGTTATTTCTACCAAAATCACTCCAACCAAGTTTAATTCTATAAAGAAATAAGAAAATAGTATACAATAATTTAAAGCAACTAAATTTATAGGTAGTAAGATATTTTAGAAGAAAAATTAAAAACAAAATCAAAAGTGATAAAGAAAAAAAAATAGCTATTTTTTTTTGTAATATATTAACAAATCCTCACTGAATTATCCAAATAACCATAAAATATGGAAATAAATGTACCACAAGACTAAAGGTAAGAAGATAAAACATTATGATATTTATGCACAGGAATAAAAATAAAGAAAGAACTGGAATTAACATTACAGATATTTATTTTATGACAAATAATTTTTGTTCTGAGTTTATCACCCAAATATTTTCTAATATCAGAAATACTGATATTACCTGATAAATTAGCTGAAAGGTCATTGCACCCACTTTGCAAGCAATTAGTTGGTTGCAGGTGGGTGTGGGTTCATGTCCCAACCAATGCTGTTGCTGGTCAAGAGGTCAACACAGCTGCCTTACAAGCAGTTGTCATGGGTTAGCGGGTTCACTTCCTGGCCAATGCTATGACATATGAAAAAAAAATTAAAACAAAGTATTTATTATATCTAACATATAAGTTAGAAGATATAAAATTATTATTATAAGGAGTATTACTATAATCAGAAGATGTAACAGATGAATGTGAATGTAATGGATTGATAATTTTATTTACCTTGTTAAAGGATTTATATCTATCTTTTTAATCATGATTAAATATATTACCATTATTGTCCATTTTTCTAAATGTATTATTGTCTTTATCAACATTCTTCTTAATTTGTATACTGACATTTTTCATATATATTTGATTAAAATTTTTAGAACACTATATAATTGTATGACCTACAAAATACTGTTTATCATTATGAACATTTTTTACACCACTATTATTAGTATTAAGCAGTGTCATTGAATCCATATTACGCACCTTATTATAATTATTATTTTAAATGATAAGTTCAACTTTTCTACTAGATCTCTTAAATATATTATTCGAAGAAATTTTAATAGCTTTATTAACAGATGTTTACTTATTATCAAAATGCTCAATCAGAAACTGATTAGCATTAGAATTCCAACAAATAGTTTTTTTTAGGATTGAAAGAATAATAATAATAATAATAATAATAATAATAATAATAATAATAATAATAATAATAATAATAATAATAATAATAATAATAATAATAATAATAATAATAATAATAATAATAATAATAATAATAATAATAATAATAATAATAATAATAATAATAATAATAATAATAATAATAATAATAATAATAATAATAATAATAATAATAATAATAATAATAATAATAATAATAATAATAATAATAATAATAATAATAATAATAATAATAATAATAATAATAATAATAATAACAACAACAACAATAATAATAATAATAATAATAATTATTATTATTATTTCATTAGCAGCAGCAAACCTTAATATTGCTAGGCAACAAGGAAAAATTTCTGTGTTTAAACTTGCAAAAGACTCCTCAAAATCTGTAATATTTCAGGTAAATTTCACATATATTGAACCACATCTTTTCTAAGATAATTTTGAATTTATAAAAGCTTTTTCTTAAAAAAAATGGCATTTTAAAGTTATTAAAATCTATCAAAATGGCTGTCATACAACAACATGACTAAACTATACCTATTCTAACAAATTACCAGCTTTATCTCATGAAAAAAACATGTCAGCATCCTCAAGAACAATTTCCATGTCAGCACCAGCAAAATTATTTCAAGTCCATTAATGAATAAGCCAATTTGAAGTTTTAGGACACTCAATGCAAACATTTAAATAATAAAACACTCTGGATGCCTGACATGGTGACAAAAATTTATCAAAATTTATTATCACCATGACAAAGGGGATATTTTGCATCATTTAAGACATTTCCCTTCAAGTCCATCATTATATCAACCACAGATTTCAATTGCTTTCTACCTACCTCCTGGAACCTTGACCATCTCATGTGCCTATCACACATGAGCTCATAGCTCCAATATTACACCAGGGAGAGCTCTAGAATAATTACTGTACCATTTAAGAGTAACATGCTATACCCATCTCATTAGCCCACTAATACAAAGAACCAATTTACCTCAAATTAACTTTAAATACCCAGCACATAAACAATAAGAATTAACTTTGATACCTATAATACTCACCAACTAATAAGCACAATTTGTTTACAGCCATATACCGAAAGTACTTCTTTGGATTTAAGGATTGTTTATAATAGTTTGTTATCATTAAAATTATTATTTTTATTATAATATATATATATTAAATAAAAGTTTTCATTTTAGAGACATCATAAGATAATACTTAGTGTAATTGCCTGTTATTACTATAATGAGTAGATTGACTTCTGTTGGAACATGGATTTTTTGTTTTAGACAACTGAAACTTCTAGCTTATCTAGAATGCTTTTTATGGCTTAAAATAAATATTTGTCTGGATTGAGGTAGATAAGGATGATACATTATTCTATAAAATAGTGCATTTATCACAAAACAAAAACCTAGCATTATGATGCAGATCTCTTCATTTATGAAAAAGATGTCATATTTGGAAAAGCACTAACCATTTAATATAACTTAAATTAATTCTAACCCTGAGATAATGGATTAATAAATATATTATGGCTTAATAAGGCAATCATCAGAGTTAATCTCCATGGATATAGAATATTTACAAAGTATGGATTCTTAGATTTTTACAAATATTTTTCTAGTTTATTGAAATTCATTTTAATTTTACTAGAAGTTATTAATACATGTTAATATTATATAATAGTTTTTATATAAAAAAAGAAATTATTCATTTGTAAATATATTTCATGTAAAATAAATCATTAAACTACAACAGCAACAAAAAGCACTTTTTATTTCGTGATATAAAAAAATAAATTAAGAAAGACAAAATAAAGAAGAAAAAAATTTACAATATAAAGAGTTGCTTCATGGAGCAGAAGTAAAAATAAAACATTAAAAAAAAAAGTAGATAGAGGTCAGAAATGATACTTATGAAGATGCGTTTCAAGATGTCATGACTACAAAAGAGTCATGAACAATTAAAAATAAATGAAAACAATATCGACAACAAAAAATGAACGTAAAGAAAAGTGTAGAAGTTGAAAGAAATGTGACACTTAAAATCAGTTGAGCATATAAATGATTGTTTTAAAAAAATTACTGTCATATCACGTGGCCTCTACTCTCTTTTGTAAATTATGAAAATTTGTGATTTTTTTTTGTACCCAATTGAATTTTGAGAGTGGTTTTATCAATATATATATGTAAAATAAATAAAATATCCGTTAGTTAAAAACAATATTGTAATTATAATTGAAATAATATTTTTAACGGTTTACAAACAATTACAAACAATCCTTTTGAATTGATGACGTTTGCTTCCGCTTTTGGTTTTTGAATTTAATGGCAGTTGAGGCAGGTTAGAAAGTAACCGAAAGTACTTCTGCGGATTTAAGGATTGTTTGTAATTGTTTGTAAACCGTTAAAAATATTATTTCATTTATAATGATATATATATAACCTTTTATACTACAGTCATTTGTTTCCGAACCTTAGCATGAATATCAGATTCTATAAATAATAGTAAGCTGGATATAATATGCATGTTTACCATATATAAATAAACCTGGGATACAATTGCAATTTAATTAAAAAATTATATGCATTAAGGTACAAACAAAAATAATGATTCAACAGAGTTGCTAACCATGAAAAAGTAAGTACAATAATAAATTCAGAAAGAGAAAGAATGCACATTTCCAAGCATATGACAAAGTGATTTATTTTAATAATCAATGAGTATTGTCAATTCCTCAACAGGCTTTGTGATAAATTATTAGACAGAGCCAACATTTAAAATATCTCTGTGAGGACCCCCACAACCTCTGACCATGGTTTCGTGCCTTGGCACTCCTCAGAGAGGTGCTAGCACCTCTCTGAGGAATACCAAAGCACAAAACCATGGTCAGTGGTTTAGCACCACTCTGAGGAGTGCCAAAGCATGAAACCATGGTCAGAGATTTGGAGGGGGTTCTGACAGAGATATTTTAAATGCTGGCTCTGGCTAAGCATTTTTCACAAAGCTTGTTGAGGACTTGGCAATCCTCATTGATTATATCTTACAATCTTAAGAGAATTGGGTCACATGATCTATGACTCTTATTTTGATGATTTATTTAATGTTTGTAAAAACTAGCATAAAAAAATTTTCTTTCACAACTAAATAAATTTTCATTTTACTGCATAAAAAAGTATTTCACCTCTTTTCTTTATATTGGCAGAATTGCTTTCATCAAGTTTGTGCTTTGATGACTTTTAAAAAAATATTTTAATAACAGTAATATGACATAGAACAATACTTATGCTTTTATACAAATTACATAAATGAGGCATGAATGATGTGCATGCAATCAGATGGTTGAGTGTTGCCCTGAAAGCATAAGATTACATAAATTCTGATTGCACTGAATGCATGACTGACTATTACTATTTGTACATAAAATTACATAAGTAAGCATTTCACTTAATGCATGAATTCACATGAATGAGAATATCACCCAATACATAAGATTACATGATTGAAAACTGCATCGAATTCATGGGATTATATGGCTAAGTTTTGCATTGAGAGCATGAGATTTCATAAAATAAAACTGAAGATCATGAGATTAGATGATTGAGAATCCATTAAGTGCATGAAATCACATAAGTAAAGATTACACTAAGTACTAGAGATTATCTGAGTGAGTTTTTAGATGAAGAAATAGCTGGAAGATTTATTATGATGCTTTTCCTATGAACATCAAATTTTATAAATTTAAATATATTTTTCATTTTTTTTTTATTGAAGCTATAACTGATATATATATATATATATATATATATATATATATATATATATATATATATATATATATATATATATATATATATATAAAAATTCAAGATATTCAATCTTTTTTAATGCATCATTTTTAACTGATGTATAGTGTTATATATATAAATTCAAAATATTCAAACTTTTTAATGCACCATTTTTGTATATCTTCATATTCCTTCTTTTCTTCATAAATTCTCTAATCTCAGTAGAAATTTTATTGGTCAATTGCTGTTTCTTTCTACCAGCTATCTTTGTTGCAGTTTTCAAAAGTGTATCAGTTATTTTCATATTAATTTCATTCAAATCTGAATCATGTTCAAAATCTACTAATACTTGAAACCAATTTGTAAGTTTTAATTTAAACTCATTAGAATGTTTCTAAAAATTAGAAATATCAACTGTAAATATTGTTTTTCTTAATAATTTTTGTCTCTCTAGTTTTACATTAACACGTATCTTACACCTTACTAATCGATGATCACTTCCTGTGTTAAATTTATTAAGAACAATACAATCTTGAAATATGTATTTTCTGTTAGTCAAAATATAATCCAATTCTGCTGTACCTTCATTTGGATACTTCAATGTCCATTTCCTTTTAACATTTTTTTTAAACAAAGAATTCATAATATAAAGTTTTTCTTTTTCTGCAAAGTCCACAAGTCTATATCCACTCTCATTTTTATTACCATAACCAAAATTACCTACAGCACTTTCATCTTTCATTTGTTTACCAATTCTAGCATTAAAGTCTCCCATAACAATTTTAAAATGTTGTTTACTCTGATAAAAAGCCTTTTGTATAGCCATATAAAAATCTTCTACTACTTCATTATCATGAGAACTTGTTGGGGCATAGACCTGAGTTATCTGCATTTGGTATCTGCTTTATGTTGTACAACTAATCTCGCCACTCTATCTGATACACCACAATCCCCACAATATTGTTCTTCCACTTTTTACTTATAATGAATCCTCTTCCACTTGTATTTTCAATATTTGTGTCTTTATAATAGAGTACATGTCCACTTTTTAAATCAATTGTCTCTTCACCTGTTTTTCTAACTTCACAACGTCAATAATGCCCCATTTAATAGAATACAGTTCTTCTTCTAATTCTTGCAATCTTCCTTCACTTGAAAATGATCTACAGTTGTAAGTATCTAAATAAAACATCATCATCAAACGGCAGCCTGGGTCTGCAACAGGGAATTCTTAGCACCCTCTACCTTCAGTTACCAACTGTTGTCTTGGTCAGTGACTTTACAGTCTTCTAAAAATAAGAGCCATGATTTATTTTTGTCTGCCATAATTGTGTATAACTATTGCAAAAATATTTATTATTTACGCAAACATTCATTCTGTCTTATCAGGAAACTGAGAACATCATGGTATTTCTTGATCTTAAATTCAGAGGTAAAAAGACAATTAACTCACCGGCTGGCTAATGTGCATTGGTGAGCAGCCCACCCATGTTCGTATACTATATGAATAATCACATAGTAATAATAGCTGCAACAACAAGAACATATGGAGTGGACATTAGGAAATTTGCCTTGTTCCATTACTTTAAGGCCTCAAGAGGAATCAAAGAGTTGAAAATGATATGAGAATATATAACTGTGAACTAGCAAGGAATGCTGAAGAAGAGATTAAAAGTCTCAAGAGTGTAAAACAACATTTTGGTATTGGTAGGAAATTTATATATGCAATAAAAAAAGATGGAATTATTACTAAAAAGAGAGATGATAACATGAAATGGGGTGGAAGAGTTCTATCCAGATTTATATAGTATTAAAGAACAAGGACCTTTCATATTTATTATATCTTTGGAATTGTCCAGAATTTTAGATGAAGATATGACACATGCAATTAAATATATAAAAAATGGAAAGGTTCTGGGTAATGATGGACCTGTAATTGATATATTAAAAGAAGTAGGTGAAGAAATAGAAAAGAATTTAGCAAAGTTATATAACAAATGTCTAAATGATAAAGATGTACCAGATGATTGGAAGAATGCAGAATTGATATTAATATTTAAAAAAGGTGTTAAAGAATATATAAAAAATTACAGACCTATCAGCCTTTTATCAGTTATATACAAATTTTTACTAAGATAATTACAACTTGTCTACAGAGAACATTGGATTTTTATCAACAAAGTTAACAAGCTGGATTTAAAAGTGGTTTTACTACAGTAGATCATATCCAATTATTGAGAGAAGTTATAGAAAGGACAAATGAATATGAGTTGCCATTATGCTTTGGATTTGTAGGTTATAATAAGGCATTTGATTCTATAAACATTTCTTCAGTGATTAAAGCATTGAATCATCAAGATCTAGATCCAGGATATTGTCATATTTTAAAGATTATTTATAAAAATGCATCAGCAACAATTAGATTACATAATGATACATTGAGAAGGGTGTAACAGAGGGTGACTCCGTATCTCCAAAACTTTTTACAGCAGTGCCACAAGAAGTATTTTGTGGATTAAAATGGAAAGCTAAAGGAGTGAAGGTAAATGGAGATTATTTAAGTCATTTAGATTTTGCAGATGATGTAGTTGTTTTTGCAAATAATGCTTTAGGGCTGCAGAAAATGTTGTAGGAATTATCAGATGAAAGTAGGAAAGTAGGACTAAAGATAAATGTTAAAAAGACTAAAGTAATGTTTAATGAATTTTCTCAAAATATGAAAATAAATATTGATTATGATGAAAAGAAGTTAACAGTTACAAATACCTTGGTCAGATTATTAATACATATGGAAACATAATTGATGAAATTAATCATAGAACTAAATTTGGCTGGAATGCTTTTGGTAGAAATAATTTGATACTAAAAGGAAATATGCCTATGTGTTTGAAAAGGAAGGTTTTTAATAAATGTGTTTCACCAGTTCTTACTTATGGATTTGAGACTTGGACACTTAATAGAAGAGCAATACAAAAACTTCAGTCCACTCAAAGAAGAATGGAGAGATGCATGTTGGGAGTAACAAGTAGAGATCGAAGACCCAATATATGGGTAAGACAACAAACAGGTGTTACTGACCTCATTGAAAAAATTAAAAGACTGAAGTGGAGTTGGTCTGGACATATTGCTAGAAGAGTTGATAATAGATGGACAATTGAAATCTTAAACTGGATTCCAAAAGATTATAAAAGACTCAGAAAGAGACCACATATGAGATGGATGGACAAAATAAGAAAGTGCACAGGGGTGATGTGGAGAAGAGAAGCTAAAGATTGGAGAAGATGGATTGAACTTGGAGAGACTTCATCCTGCAGTGGAATGATAATGGTTGATGATATATATATATATATATATATATATATATATATATATATATATATATATATAAAAAAACATAGATATATATATATATATATATATATATATGTATGTGTGTATTATTTGATGACTGTATTTTTTCCAAGCAATATACATAATTATATAATTAAATATTTATAAATGCAGTAATTAGATAATTAAAAGTTTTATCCACTTAAGAGTGCTTTCAATTATCCTAGTAATCTTTGTCAACTAACACTTTGAAAGGCTAACCTTCCCACAATTCTGTGGTCTTAATGTTTGCTGCCTTTCTGTTAATTAAGTCATGTTTGCATTTGTATATTAGCATAGCTACCTATATTTTCATTTTATTATTTTTTTTTCCAGTTTGCAATATTTTTACATTATTAAAATTGAAGTCAATACCATAAATACATGACTTATTACAGTCGTAAAAAACAGATGCTGAAATATTATTATCTACTTAACAATTTTGTTTTGATTTCTGAACCCATTTTAATAACAGCAAGTAAGTGTTCTTTAGTTTTTTTCCAACATACATTTTGATTCCCGTATATATCCACTAACACACCTACATATCCATTTATAAATGAAACAATTTTTATTTATAAATGAGGTTTTAGTATTAGGGTTATTTAGTAATTTGTTTAATGTAGAATGTGTGTAAAATGCAATATCACACATGCATTTATAAATTTTCCTTATAAAATTTACTTGATCATTTGAAATATATGTTATTTATATCTATATTTTTTTATTATTAAGGGGAATAAATATTATTATTAAAATTGTTATTTTTATATTTTGTATTAAAATCTATAATAACATTATATATATAATTATAATGGTAGCTAACATTTAACAATTCACTCGAATATATTTCACTATTTTGGTCTTTACCCAATAAATATTTACAAAGACTATTATTTCTAAATAAGGACATATATATATATACATGTGTGTGTGTTTTGATAACTATAAACAAGTCTTAGATTCTCAATATGCTTATCACTTTAGAACCATGTTTTATCATAAACTGTTTTCCTATTACATAAATTTTATGAACAATGCCCAAACATAAGATGAATTAGCAGTTTAAAACCCTGAATTGTCATGACAGATATGATAAATCACAATTTGATAAATACATATTTAAGAATTAAAACCAAACAGTTCATAATCATCATATCTAAGTAAAATAGACACTTGAGTGTTCAAGCTTACACCTTCATCTGATTGGAGATTATACAAAAAGTAGATGTATTAAAAAGAGAAATCCATTTAAAATATTTTTCAATGAAAGCTATACACTTTGATAGCCAAAACTTTCAAAAATGATCAATGTACTAATAGCATGGGTTCTGATTGAATATATATATATCATAAATCATGTTTTCAGAAGGATCCGTGTTTTATAAAAATAGAATTAATGTACAGATGTGTCAATAAGATAACACTTGCCATAACTAAATAAAGTAATTATTATGTGCTTGTTATTCAGTTAGATTTAAATTTAGTGTTCTTAATATATATATAAACAGACCACTCGAATTTAAGTCAAACTTTTCAATAACCATGTGGTACAACTTTTATCTCTGCAATGACCACGTGATTATTATTTTCTCAGATGAAAACAATTGTTATCTTGTTGAAATGTCGAATTGTATTTTTTATTAAACACAGTTGCTCCTAAAAATATAATATATAAAACAACATTTGCCCATGAAAGCATTCATTTCAATATATATATATATTCATAGACTTATAAGTGTTAACATTAAAATATAATGGGAGTTTTTTTTCATTCAATAATCAGGATAAAATTCCAACTACAATGTAATCAAACAAAACACAATTATCACTGTCAATGCAAGCTAAACCATGCTATTTATTAGTAATCATATTTGTCTGCCCCATGTTACGTCAAAAATGAAATTATTTATATATGAAAAAATATGATGTATAATAACAGTCTAGATAGTTATAACTAACTGGATTTTTACACAAAGAGTATTATATAATAATTTAAAGTTTTCAAAGACTCACAAATGTAAATATTGAAATATAACAGGGATTTTTATGCAATAGTTTACATAAAATTTTAGTTATAATAGAAGTTGGCAACAATAAATTAAAACTTTTAGTAAAATCTAAAACCACTTCTTGAAATAATGATAATAGTTTTTGTCTGATATACAACATTAATCAAAAGTGGAACTGCTTTTAGTTTAATAGTCTAATATGATATAAAAATCCCATTATTTTTAATGTTATCTCTATGAGGCCAAGAAAATTTATATATGTAAATAAAATGTCCTATAAAAATTTCCAAGTCTATTTTTAATAATAATTGAACTGCCCTCTAGCTGCCAAGCTCAATATCTTTTTACAATGAGAAAATGAACCATTTCTTACTACATTTTGTATCTATTTATTTAGAATTATGTAAAAAAATGACAGCCATAGATCAAACTTAAATCGATCTATATATTTGAAAGTAAACTGATTTTTAAATAACTGGTATTAAGTTTATAGAGAAGAGATATCTCACTCATTTCTAAATCTCTGCTCTGTAAGTTTAATATCAGTTATTTAAAAATCAATTTACATTAAAATATATAGGCTGGTTTAAGTTTGGTCTCTGGTTGTTCTTGTTTTAGATAACTGTAAATATACAGATCTAAAATACTGTAAGAAGCAGTCCATATTTTTACTGTAAAAAATTATTGAACTTGGCAGCTATAAGGTACTTCAATTTTTCTTTAAAATAGGCTTAGCAAATTCTGAAATATTATATATATATATAAAACTATAATTATTAAATATCTGTATTTTAAATAATACAATAATTGAATTATTTTTGATCATAATAAAACATGTAATTATGGTTTTAAATTTGATAATAGAGATGTGAAAATTATTCAAATTGAATGATGTAATGAAAAACAAAAAAAATTAAGGAAGCAATGATAATATCTAGAAATAGAGAGGGTTTAATGAATAGACAATCCGCTAATATAAAAACAACAGAATTTGAATTAATTAAATGATGGGTAATATAAAATTTTTATTTTGTGTAAATTTGTACTAATTGATGGTTGATAAAGATTGTCAGTGTTGCAATCGAAAGTGCTTCCAGTAAAGAATATATTTGTCAAAATTTGAATATTGTGTTAAATGGATTTTTTTGAATTATTATATATATATAACTTTTCAGGAGAATTGCTTATTTGTGAAATTTCAAAGTGGTTGCTATATTTCAAATTGTAATTAACATATATTATCTATATTTATCCTCTAACTCATAGATCTTCTAAAACATTAAAATAAAAACAGGTTTACTTTTGGCTTAAACTGGGTCAAACTAATACAGTTATTATTACTAGATGGCTTAGATTTACTGGTCTTACTTGGTTATTATCAGGTGTCACCATAGCTATAATTTTACCATGAATACTGGTTTAATAATTCTGCTATATTTCAGTGTTTATATCAGTAACTTTCTAAAAATCTTTAATATATAATACACTTTTATAAAATGAAAATGCATACAGAAAAGGTAGTTTTTTAATAATAGTTAGCTTTATTACTGCATAGTAAAGCTAAATATTATTAAAAAACTACCTTTTTGATGGGGAATTTTCATTTTAACAGATTTTGTGTTGTACTTTTTATATGTTACAGATTTTAATTTACTCAATTTGTAGGGCATATAAAAGTAAACATTTCTATTTTGATAATTTTATACCATTATATATTTGGCATCCAAAGTTTGGGCATGTAAATGGTATCTTCTTTCTTGTTCATTTTTATACTGTTACAAGATTTGGCACTTCAATTCATGGAGCACAACAAAGCCTCTCTCACTATTTTCATATATATATATATATATATATATTACAAATCGATGTCTGTATTTCTTCAAAATAATATACGAAACTCTATAAATAAATATTTGAAAATACAGTAATTAAAAGTCAATAAAAATTATATGTATAACTATAACTTAGAAGCACTTTCACTACATTGTAGCTTTGTCAACTATCACATTTAAAATGTCAACTTTCCCATAATTCTGTTATCTTAACATTTGCTGCTTGCCGATTAATTAAATTTTGCTTGTATTTATATATTAACATCGCCTCTTTAATTTTTCTTTTATTGTTATTTCTTTCAGTTTCCAATATTTTTACATTGTTATAATCAAAATCAAAACCATATATACATGATTTATTATGGTCATAAAAAACAGAAGCTGATAAATTCTCAATATTTTTAAAATTTTGTTTCGTATTTTGAATCCTTTTAAACAATAATATGTGCTCTTTTGTTCTTTTTTCCAATGTGCACCTCGTTTCACCTATATATTCACTACCACACCTACATGTCCATTTGTAAATGATACAATTTTTATTTGTCAATAAAGTTTTATCTTTTGAATTGTTTATTAATTTATTTAATGTAGGTGGTGCATAAAATGCTATATCACATATTCCTTTATAAATTTTCTTAATGAAACTTTCCTGTTGATTCGATATATATGATATTGATATCCACAACTTTTTGTCAGAAAAATTAACATTATTATTAATATTTTTATATTTAGAAGTAAAATTTTTAACAGTATAATATACACAATCATAATTGTACCCAACGTTTAACAACTCATTACAATAAACTTCAATATTTTTAGTTTTATCTGATGCATATTTACAAAGGTTATCATTTCTAAATAAAAAGGACTTCAAACCTGCCATTTTGTGTGATATTTGTACTTTTGCTTCATATGGAATATATCCTCTTTTTGCTATTGGTTTAAGAGTCATATAGTAATCCAGTTTATCCTTATTTCTAGTAATTTTGAGATCCAAAAATTGAACACTCATTGAATTTTCTTCTGTTTTAATCCACTTTAAACCCTTTATGTTATTTAATTCATTAAACAAATCATTAATAGCATTTGGTTTTCCACAAACAAAAACATCATCTACATATCGACTGTATAAAATAATATCTTTCTGATAATGATCCTTTTTAAAAATATTGAAGTTTATTGTAATGAGTTGTTAAACGTTGGATACAATTATGATTGTGTATATTATACTGTTAAATATTTTATTTCTAAATATAAAAATATTAATAATAATGTTAATTTTTCTGATAAAAAGTTGTGGATATCAATACCATATATATATATTGAATCAACAGGCAAGTTTCATTAAGAAAATTTATAAAGAAATATGCGATATAGCATTTTATGCACCACCTACATTAAATAAATTAATAAACAATTCAAAAGATAAAACTTTATTGACAAATAAAACTTGTATCATTTACAAATGGACATGTAGGTGTAGTAGTGAATATATAGGTGAATCGAGGTGCACATTGGAAAAAATAACAAAAGAGCACATATTATTGTTTAAAAGGGTTCAAAATACGAAAAAAAATTTTAAAAATAGTGAGAATTTATCAGCTTTTGTTTTTTATGACCATAATAAATCATGTATATATGGTTTTGATTTTGATTATAACAATGTAAAAATATTGGAAACTGAAAGAAATAACAATAAAAGAAAAATTAAAGAGGCGATGTTAATATATAAATACAAGCAAAATTTAATTAATCGGCAAGCAGCAAACGTTAAGATAACAGAATTATGGGAAAGTTGACATTTTAAATGTAATAGTTGACAAAGCTACAACGTAGTGAAAGCGCTTCTAACTTATAGTTATACATATAATTTTTATTGACTTTTAATTACTGTATTTTCAAATATTTATTTATAGAGTTACATATATATGTATATAACTTTACAATTTTCAATATTCCAACATATAAACGAATAAACCAACCATAGCTATCTTATTTATGGGTGAGTTATATTGGTAGTACATTTTCAGATAAAAATTTTAACTCTAATGATACTGAAAATGCCAAATCTGCAGCTGTTCTTTATTCATTCATTTATATATGTTTAAAAATTGCAGTATTAATTCCAGTGCTTTGTTTTATTATATTTTATTTTGCCTGATATTATATATATATTAAATAGATTGCTTTACATTTTTTCATATCATAAACTTTCACATGCTTTAAACTGGAAAAAAAATCAAATATATCGTTAGATGCTTGGGAGGTCATGCAATGTTACATTATAAAATGTAAATAGATTGATTTCAATGCAGAAATCTTTAGTTTTTGACTTTCTCATCCTACCAATTGCATTAAAATCCACAAGGATGCTTTAAATTTTTGACAGCAATTTTGATCTATAGGCATATTTACACACACATACACAAACTTTTTTTCCCAATCCTAAGTAAACATAGACAATATTTTTGGTTTAATTAAACATTTATGCATTTTATAATTTGCTTTTAGCTTAATTAATTAAATTATTTCAATGCTTATATAATTAATTACATCCAAAGTTCTAGATTTTTTTTTAGTTTAAGTAAACTTTAAACAAAGTTAGTTTTATTAGTTTAAACTAATTAGATTTGACTTCAGTAAATTTAATAGAAAAAAACAGAAAAACTAGAAACATCTTCTAAATGTATTTTACTTTACTATTTGAACACTAAGCGTTTAGTTGCTAAAGTTTTTCTCAGATTAAATGTATATTGATGGTCCGTGGCAGAGGAATGTGACAAAATAGGTTTTTTGATAAAAAAATAATTCTTGATCATCAGTAGGACTTATTTGCCGCCCTTATACAGACTTTCGTTAATTATATTTGTCCAAAAATGAATTTATTAATTGATCCATTCTATTTAGTAGAAATAAACTAAGAACAGTATTGAAATAAATTTGGTGTTTTTAACTCTTTATTATAACCAATGTTACTTGAATTTTTTAAAAACTTCATTTAACATTTATATATTAATAATAAGAAAACCACAGACTCCATGTCAATAGAAGTATGATATTTGGTCACAATTAGTGCAAAACATATATGAAATAATCATACTTTTTTAATTTTCATACTCAAAGCATCACCTTTCATCAAATTAGTCCAAACTAATCTTTACTCTTTAGTATACAATACCCATTAACAACTTTTCTCTTGATGCTATCTATGTTGTCTATAAACCCTCATTGTCATAGTAAAAAAAGATTTCTTGTGTTATTTTATTTGTTTATAAAATCTTTTTTTTTTTTTTTTGCCGAGTTTTATAAAAATCCGTCAGAAAATAAGCCAGCAATTTTTAATTCTTTATTATTTGTTTTATATTCTGAAAGTAGAAAAACAATGATGTAAATAATTTAAAATGGACACTATTAGAATAAACTTATTTGAGCTGGTTCAACTCCCATTTCCTTTGGCTGTTTCTCATATATTCATAACAAGCTTCGAATTTTTGAGGGATGGCTTTCTAATTTCTACCTTTGGTTTAAATGCTTATCTGCTGGTCTTACTTTTGCGTCGACTGTAGTCTGCTTGCGAATTTAATAAATCTTTGGTTAATATCAAAGGCAAATAATAGTATTTTAAATTATATTAAAGTTATTATCATCACTTTTAAGTTTGAAATATAGATTTTGTTTTGTATTAAGCAGTTTAAAAACACTTAATACTTTTATTTCCTCTTTCTTTTACGTTCCTCATTGTTTATGAGAAAAGATAAAATAATGAGTATATCTTTTGATTACAGTATTTACAAACACATTATTAATTATTAAAATTTCTGGTTTTAAATGTTATATATAAACAAACACGTACATCAATCATATACATATATATATATAGAGAGAGATAGATAGATAGATAGATAGATAGATAGATAGATAGATAGATAGATAGATAGATAGATAGATAGATAGATAGATAGAGAGAGAGAGAGAAAGAGGGAGAGATAGATAGACAGATTTGGTAAAGATAAAAGTATCAACTGTCACACAAGCAACATCGAAATTTCACAGCAATTCAAAATTCTGCCATTCATATAAATGAGTATTAAGATTCAATTTATATTAATCATAACTAAAATTGTATTTTTTCCGTTGAGTATGTAATTCAATCCTTATTACAAATGGCTGAATTTAATATAGCTAAGATAAAATCACTAAGCATTTATTTTAATAACTTTATAAATGCTCAGAATCTTAGAAATATATGTGGCCTGAAATATTATGTAAAATTTAGACAATGCTACATTTGTTTTTCATGTAAGCACTCAGTAATTTAAGAAAAAGTCATACTCATTTTGTCTGATTGACAATTAGACATAAACAAGTTTCTGCGACATTTTAACGTTATTTGTGCAACAGTTGGAGAAATCTTCATCTTCAATAAATGTATATGTTTCATATATATATTATATTTAATTATAAGGGACTTGAACTCGAATTTTAAGCTCCCTACATCTACTCAATATGTTATTACAACTGATACACATGACCACATATATGTGAAAAGAATAAATGATCTCTAATATACATACTTTGTGCTAAACCAGCTCTCGTTAGTTGGTGCAGACAACCACCTCCCACACGTGTATACAATCAGTGCTCAGTTTATATTAAGACAGAAAATCATTAAATTTTAATGGATAAGCTTCAATCTTCTCCATACCCCAACTCTTCAACTGTCCATTTTATTGAAAATCTGATGATGGAATGCTCAAAGCCCTTGATGATGCCAATATTATTGTCATACCCATGTTGACCTTAAGTCACACAGGATCTTAATATGTCCATTTAATTATACAGAAGAGGATGGACAGAAAACATGCTGAATATGTAATATTTAAATATATGTATATTGTCTATACTAAAGTTAATGTAATTATAAGGGATTTGAGCTCGAATTTTCAAGCTCCCTACATCTATCCCATCTATCTTATACAATTGATACACATGACTACTTATACATGAAAAAGATAAATATCTCCAGTATGCATAATTTTTGCTGAAACAGCATTCATCAGTTGGTCCAGATCATCATTTCCCACATATATATACAATCAATGCTCATTTTATATTAAGATAGCAAATCATTAAACTTTAATGGAAAAGCTTCAATCTTATCCACTCACCCAACTCTTCAGCAATCCATTTTCATTGAAAATTTGAAGATGTATTGCTCAAAGCTTGCTGATGCCAATATTATTGTCATATCCATGTTGACTTTAAGTCAATCTGACCCTTCACACATAGGACTGTAATATGTGCATTTAATTTTTGCAGAAGAGAGATGGGCATAATAAAGGCTGAATATGTAATATTTAAATATAAGTATATTGTCTATACTAAAGTTAATGTAATTATAAGGGACTTAAATTCGAAATTTCAAGCTCCCTACATCTATCCGATCTATCTTATACAATTGATACACATGACCACATACATGTAAAAAACATAAACGATCTCCAATATACATATTTTATGTTGAAACAAAACTCATCATTTGGTCCAAATCACTATCTCCCACACATATATAAATCAATGCTTACTTTATATTAAGATAGCAAAACTTTAAACTTTAATGGACAAGCTTCAATCTTCTCTACTCTCCAAGTCTTCAGTCATTCATTTCATTGAAAATCTGAGGATGGAAAAGTGAACATTGATTGTATATATGTGTGGTAAATGATGATCTGAACCAAGAGATGAGTGCTAGTTCAGAATAAAATACATATGCTGTATATCATCTTTTTCACATGTATGTGCTCATGTGTGTCAGTTATATAAGATAGATTGGATAGATGTAGGAGCTTGAAAATTCAAATTCAAGTCTCTTATAATTACATTAACTTTAGTATAGACAATATACATATATTTAAATATTATATATTACATTTAATATTTTCACCATTATATAATTAAATGAAGTCTTTTTGAGTTAAATTGTGTATTATTTTATTTAAATTCCTGACATTTCAATGAAATATCATTTATCATTATTGAGATTAAGGTCTTAATGAAGAACTGTTAGGTTTTAATTAATAATGAGATTAAGTGTGAAATAAAGAACAATCATTCTTATATATATTTGATAGCTGATTATTTAGAATAGGTGGTTGAACAAAATTTTTATTTCCTTACTTTTACAATTAATTAATTTCAAATTGATTTTAAAAGAAAGAGATAGAAGAAGTGATTCCCAGGAAGGCTGGGATATATTTTGCTTCAACAGATTAAAAGACTCTCTCATGGTTATCACATCATACTTTTACAAATTAGCAAGTATTTTAAATTGGCAAAATCATGTGACCAATCAAATTTCTAAAAAATGTGGTGTAGAAGCTGATGTATTTAACTTTTGATTGAAGGCATATTTATGCTTACATGACCATAATTTATCCTTTAGATTGACCTATATAGCTTTTTGAATAATATAAACATGGAATTTTGTAGATATTTTGGTAATCTAAATGTACTTAGTTTTTAGCTTTAGTAATAATTACGAAGGCAATACACCTTAAGAGTGTGCGCTTGAAAATGTGAAGGTAGGGACCTCTACAGGCTTAACCACAAGCTTACACTTTGAGAGAAAAGAGGTAAAAAAAGTGACCAATTTTTTTGCTAATGAAAAGGTAAGTTTTAATATTGAAATTAGATAGACTTCTACTGATTTTATTAGTGACAATATTAATATCAGGTAAAACAACTCTATAATTAGTGTTTTTCTGAAGGTTTGTGATGATAGTGTTCTAGCTGTATTTTTATATTGGACTATTTCCATCATATAATATGCATGTTGAATGTCTTTAGAAAAGTTTAATTTTATTTAAATATTCCAAATGCATTCAACTGTTAGTAATATCACAGCAAACAGGTTAGTATATGCACCAACTGTTAGTAATATCACAGCAAACAAATGTTAGTAATATCACAGCAAACAGGTTAGTATATGCACAATGTTTCAAGAGGTATTTTTCTCCCCTCTTCTTCAGGTGTTGATGGCCTGACCAGTGACAGTACTAGCATGGGATTCGAACCTGGGTCCTTAAATTCTTGATTATTGAAATTTAAGGTAATGCTCTAACCAACTGAGCCATCCTGCCAAAGGCAACAGTATGTAGTAATTTCATATACTTATCTATGAGGTTCATGTATGGACCAATGAACATACGTTCGATTGGGAAAATACAAAAATATTGGATAAAGAAGAAAAGATACAAAGAAAAAAATTTAAAGAAGCTGCTTACATGATAATGGCAAAAAATCCCATAAGCCAACCTAGTGTGACTATACATAATGTATGGAAACCACTAATTAACTTTGCTCTGAGGAAAAAGTGGAGATGTCTAAGGTAGCAGACCATGTATGGACCAATGAACATACGTTCGATTGGGCAAATACAAAAATATTGGATAAAGAAGAAAAGATACAATGGCAAAAAATCCCATAAGCCAACCTAGTGTGACTATACATAATGTATGGAAACCACTAATCAACTTTGCTCTGAGGAGAAATCAGGAGGAACCTCATAGATAAGTATATGAAATTACTACATACTGTTGCCTTTGGCAGGATGGCTCAGTTGGTTAGAGTGTTACCTTAAATTTCAATAATCAAGAATCTAAGGACCCAGGTTCAAATCCCATGCTAGTACTGTCACTGGTCAGGCCAGCAACACCTGATGAAGAGGGGATAAAATACCTCTCGAAATGTTGTGCATATACTAACCTGTTTGCTGTGATAATACTAACAGTTAGTGCATATGCTAACTTGTTTGCTGTGATATTACTAACAGTTGTTTGCTGTGATATTACTAACAGTTGAATGCATTTGGAATATTTAAATAAAATTAAACTTTTCTAAAGACATTCAACACACATATTAGATGATGGAAATAGTCCAATATAAAAATACAGCTCTATAATTAGTTGAGTTGCCAATTCTGTCATCTTTTCCCCTATTAATATCAATACTATGTAAAGCTTTATTTATGATCTGTGTATTGTAACTATTATAATGTAAAATATTTTTAGTTAGGTTTATTTCTTAAGTAAGATAATCTTTATCAGGCAAACTATACACTCTCATCAAAAGATTTTTTTGCCACAGCAAATATATGAGCAGTACAATAATCAGAATTAAAATTAAGATATCTGTAATGAGTGGATTTTTTTATAAATAGATATGGTGAAAGATTCACCAGATTTTCTAGCAATTGAATTATCTAGAAAAGAAAACACTGAATATTTGCAACCAAACAGTTGACTAGTTTTGGAGATAACGCTTTTAAAATTGTTCTATTTTCTGAGATACTGCATAGACCTTTCCCTTGCAGTTGGATATTTAACCATTGTTTTTACATTTCTTAAATATTTATTTAATACAATGGACAAAAATATAGTAAAACTTAGAGATATTAAAGATATTATTTCACTTTATTTTATAGATCAATGAATGTTATAGCTTGTTTACTTTAAAGTTATATCTACATCTAGATTAAAATAATGCTTCTATTTGTGTCACACGTTGCTGAATTGTAAGGATTCTTCCAAAACTTCTGCATTGGGGATCATATTTGTACACTATAGGAAATTACTCCTTATATCATATAAACTTCATTGTGTCTACTTGATGCAGATATTTCCTGCTCTAGACATCTATTCAAAACTGCATTCATTAAGTTAACTCTGAACGTGATTGAATTATGAATTCCAAAATTACATCATGAGGTTGTTCATTTTGTATTTTAAGTTACAATATTTATATTTGATAAAACAAATTACGAAAATCTGTCCGAATGATTAAAGAACTTTTAAAAAAACATACTTTAAATAACAAATGTATGCATTCAAATTATGTTAATAACCTTTAAAAAAAAAACCCAAAACAAAATAATCTTATATTTTGAACATGAATAAATAAATATATTTATACTACTGGTTATTTTCAAGACAACCAAAACGTTTACACAAATATCTTTAAAAAAGTTTATAAAAAAGTTTTTTTTTTATTTTTATTTTTTAAAAAAATCAAAGCCCTGTACACTTTGAGCAGTGGAAATAGACTTAAGAACTAAATATTTCTGGATTGAACCCAGCCTACATTTGTCGATTTTAACAATAAAATAAATACACATGGGTGTGTTTTTATTACCATACAAGATATAAGTACACTAAAAGTTAGATCCCATTCCAACAAAAGTAATATATAAACACAAATTTAGAAAATAAAAATTTATTTCAAAGTTAGCAGTTTTTGAACATTAAATGCATTTCAATTAAATGCAAAAATACTGATCATTGTAGAAAAAGTATTATATTTAAAATATTTTTCATTTGCTAAAATATTTATAGAAGTTAAACATAAAATTTATAATAAAATTACTTTCACTTTTTACATTGAAACTGTCATTAGAAAAAAATTAATTAAAATCTCAAAATACATTATTATATTTATGAACATATAATCTTCACACCTTATTCATATATGTGGCAATAATAATATTTTAAAACATAAGCAACTTTTGGCCTATCATAAATAAACTAATAGAATTTAAGGTCAACAGCACCTTCTTTCCAATATTGTAAATTGACTCTTTTGAAATGGATGTTATGTCACTTTCAAATATCACAAAGATTATTCTAGATATTTCTTTAAATATATGTAATTATTTTATTTTATCACACTTTCTTGAAACATAAAAATCAAACATCTGAAAAGAAAAAAGACTCCCAAGATAACCTCATGCTGAATCAGTGTTTTTCAGATTATCCAGATTAGAATCTCTTACATATGTATACAGCATTTATTCACTATTTATTAATCTCAGTTACTACAATTTGATCTATTAAATGTCTAATTTCCTGCACCCATATATTGGGAACACTCATTTTAGATAAATACATGAATAATTATTATCAGTCATTTATCATATTAAAGATTATTATATCATTCCTAATCCCGATATATATTTTAAATGCTAATATATTTTTTATTAAATACAATTACATGATATAATGGAGGTTTAAAGAATATTTAAAAAGATAATACATAAAAAAATGAGAGACGAAGTTGAATTAATTATATTATATGATTATATATAATAATATATAGTATAATATAGAGACTTCAGACCACTCAAAGAAGTATGGAGAGATGCATGTTGGGAGTAACAAGAAGAGATTGAAAATGTGATATATGTGTAAGAGAACAAACAAGTGTTACTGATCTCATTGAAAAAATTAAAAGACTGAGTGGAGTTGGGCTGGACATATTGCTAGAAGAGATGAGAATAGATGGACAATTGAAATCTTAAACTGGATTCCAAGAGATTGTAAAAGACCCAGAAAGAGACAACATGTGAGATGGATGGATGAAATAAGAAAGTGGGCAGGGGTGATGTGGAGAAGAGAAGCTAAAAATTGGAGAAGATGGATTGAACTTGGAGAGACCTTCATCCTGCAATGGTTTGATATTGTTTGATGATGATGATGATGATAGTAATAATAATTTTTATTAATCATTTATTAGACTACAAATTATCCAATAATGAATTATATTTCTGTAATGTAATTTTTACTACACCACACTCTCACACAAGGTAAGGAATAGTTTTTTACCCATGGTGCATTTTTCTGTTTTTATAATGTTGTCTTTTAGTTTATTTTCCAGAAAACTTTTCTTTCTTAAATCCTTCAACACCATATCTAATTGTGATTCTATTCTATTCTGGTCCATATCTTTATAATAGAAAGAATTGGCTTTGGATTTCTTTAGAATGTCTTTGAGATAATCTTATAATGGAAACAGTCTATCTCTCCCACAAGACCTGCTCAATTTCACCATAAAACACATTTTAAGAAAGTCTTCCATAAACATTCATTTAGGACATCCACTACAACAAAAATATTTTATAATAGTAGATCTGATGAGCTGAAAACCATACTGTTTGTTTTATGATCTTGAAATGATTTTTTCCAGTATTATGGAACATTCTTTAATGAAACTTTTCTAATGCCTTTATATTGCTTCAATAAAATGTCAAGTTCTACTTCCAAACAATAAATCATGTAAAATAACAGTTTTAAAAACAGGTAACTTAGTAGCATTAGTTATTTTCCTGTGATGAAATAATCTATACCATATAATACCAAATCATCCCTACACTTCATTATGGATACACAATGTCTTATTTACCATCCTCTTTTACAGTTTACAGTTTTGATTTCCCCAGCAATCTTTTTCAGAATTTTATATCTCCTAACTGCTAAATTACTAAATAATCTATTTTTTTTAACTTCTTAATAGCAGAACACTTTGGAGTCTCTTTTGGATTTCAATATCTAAGTCAACTTTTCTACTTATATAATAATCAAGATCTTTGAGCCAGTGTACATTCTCAAGTTGATAACGGTCAAAACTAAAAGTTGTTGATGATTTTTATCTCAAAACTGGATGATAAAGAAGTTGACTGTGATACCACTTTTCAGCTCCATATGTACCAAAAAAGAATCTAGAATGACAATGATCAATAAAGGTCTGTATCTTTTTCATAGTTCTACTTTACCAATCATTTTAAGTTTTCTTATCAGTTAATAAACTTTTGCTTTCACATCTTTATATTAATTATGATGTTTAAGATTTAATCCATTATTATCCCATATACAAATAGCCACATATTTACTATTAATTAAGTCACAAATAATAATAACATTGTCAAAAATGACTCACATTTCTTAATCCAAGAATAGAACATTTAAAAAAATTAAATATAAAGTCTTTGATAGTTATGAATTTATATAATCTTAAGATTAACAAAATACTGAGAAAAGAGGTTTTAGGTATTGCACTATATCAAAACAATTTTAAACTGATATTTATATTTCTTCAACCATTTATTTTTTTTATATAAATTCTGTTGAAAATAAAAAATATATATACATAATTACTAGCTCTAGTTTCACAAAGTATTCATATATCCTTACCATAAATATGATCTGGAATTCAAATCTAGACAAAGTAAAAAAAAATTTCAAAAGGCTTAGGTTTTTTTCTTTGTTATGTTATCCACAGTCAGCTTAATTAATTGTACATTGATTAGTAAATTGACATCCAGTTATTCTTAGTTATTGAACAAAATAAGAAAACCTTCAATTCCTGCTATTTAGAAAGCCTTGTAAGTAGGGCTTTTGTCTATACTGTTTCTCTATGAAGAAAAATTGGAGGTCTCTACTTTGGAATGGGATATTTATTAAAAAAGACCATTTTACCATACAAGGTAATACTTGGCTTTGCCAGTGATGCTATACTTTTAGGCATTTAATGTATTTACATATAAAAAAATTATAAAGGAAAATTTGTCATTAATGTAATATTATTATAAGTTTACTTTATTAAGGTTTTATAAGTATATGCCAATTTAAATTATAAATTATTTACAGTATTTTAAAAGTCCTGAAAATAATTGAAATTCATTTTAATATTTTACTACACTAATTTAAAATTGTTTATCGTTGATGTGATTATAAGTGTTTTACTTAAAGCTGTAGTTTCTATTTAGCAATAAATTAGTTCTAAAAAGTCAAGATTGCTTTAATATAATCTTTTATTATTTTAAATTTTAGTGTTTAAATAAACAGTAATAGCAATTAAGTCAAAATTTCTTACTTATAATAAAGCATTTAGTTTAAATTACTTATCAGAAATAGTATATTGATAAGCTAATATTATTAAGATTAAATAGATAAAGCTGGATTATCTAAATTAAAAGATAAAAAAATGGTTTTTACTATTTAAAAGAGATGTTAATTTTCAATTGAAATAACTTTACTGTATATGTGTGTGAGCATGCTTACATTTATTAATTTTAGCTTAGACTTTCTAACTATCTAATATTAGATATAATTTTTCAATACCCTTGATTTAATTAAAATATTAAATTAAATCTTAGTGAAATTTTAAATTTATTTATGTAATACAGCTTAAAAATAAATAAGAAAAAATATATTGTAATTAAAATTTTTTTTCTTTCAATATATTTTATTTTACTGTAATAATAATTATAGTTTCATAATTATTTCAGACAGCACATGTTAATTAAAACATCTGAAAAATATTTATTAATGACTTTCTATTTTTAGCTCAATTCCACAGGTATAAAGTTTGACCTTTAAACTCTAAGGTGGGAAGATTAAAGGAGTAGTAAAAAGATGTTTTTCTATCAAACAAAAAGAGTGACATGACTAGGTCTATAAAAGGTCAACATACATGCACACCAGCACTGAACTATTATGGAAACCACTATAAACCTCTGAACTTCTAGTAAAAACAGACATGCAAAGGAGAAAAAATTTTCAAAATTTCTCAATTATAGAATTAAATGCAAGTCATAATTTTTTTAATTATTTATTTTAAAGTAACATGTATCCTTAATTAATCTTAAATTCAGGTGCCAAAGTTTTAAACTGAAGTCACTGGAAAGTCCAAAAGTTAACACTATTTAAAAAGAAATAAAAGTAAAGAATAAAAATGTAAAACAATTACTCAATCTTAATTGCTAAAATATATTTATTTGATATCAATACCTCATGGGAATTATGTATAGTTTACTGTGCTCACACAAGATTTCTTCATTATTTTATATTTCATAATTACAATGAACTTTGTGATAAATATCACATTTTAAAATCCTAGAAATAGAATTATTGAAAGCTCATATTTTAGCAGTATTTATTACAGTTTGTTAATATTAAAATGTGTATTTTACTATCTAAAAGAGAAATAATTATCAAGAATTTTTGAAAATATTTGATTTTAGTAACATTTTAAAAGATATCTTTCAATATCTTGTGATAAATGGTTTATCTTGAATAAATTTATTTATAAATGAACTATTAATTCAAGAGGAACAAACTGTTTATATTAAAATTAAATTGACACTTTAATTTCTGTTAACAATTAGTTATCTGATGCCTTTTCTGACAATTAAAAATAATAATCATTTGTTTATATTTCAAGTTTATGCTTAAAAGAAATTAACTAAAAGAAAATATATTTTAAATCTAGTCTCATGTTGCAAAAACATTGAATTTATATTTCTAACAAAACATGGATAAAGATGAAATATCCTACACCTCTACATTTGATAATAATTTTTAAAATGTTAATAGAGATCCAGCTTAATGCTATAGTATAAATTATTAAAACCTGATTTCCTTATATGTTTAAATATTTTGTAAAATTAAATGACCATTATAAATGTACTTGTGTGTGTTGATTTTCAAAGTAATCTTATAAAATCATTTTCAATGATGTGCATCCATTTTATATTGTTCTGCTGCCAACAAACATAGAAATATTATCTGCTTGTATAATTGGCTACTAGAAAATGGTAAAGTCTCCAAGATAAAGAACTTTAATACTTTTAAAATTTTTGGTAAACTGGTTATAATTTAGAATTATAGTTTTATGTGTTTATAATTTATTATTAATTGCTTGTTTATTGTATTCTTGCTTAGTATATTTTATTATTATGGTTCATGATAGTATTGAGAAGTTCATATAATATTGGTATTTTATTAATGCTATATGATTTTAATATTATATCATTTTAAGAGTATTGCTTTCTATTTTAATAAATACTGATATGTAAGCTATGAAAAACTATTATGTTCTTATTTTATTAATTATTTAAGGCTATATTTTATTAAGTCAGATTCGACACAAAATAATTATCATATCAGTTTTATATATCAATTAATAATTATTATGGTTTATTAAAAGTTTAATATTCATTTTTCTTTTGTGTGTTGATATAGCTTATCTTGACAATTTATGTTTCAAGGAATATGAGTCTTGTCTCTCTCATGATGATATAGATTTATATAGTCCATATATTTTATAAAGAGATGGAAGCATGGTCTCTCTCTTATCTGTGATATTTTTTGAGTGGTATATGTCTTTATATTTCATGCTTGTATAAATGCTTTGTTTGAGGCAACCTTTATTGTTATTAAGTATTTGTGATGACCCATTGCCATTTGTCTCATGTTTAGAAACAAAATCCTAGAATATTTATTTGCCCTCACAATGTAGGCACCCATTTTGGGTTCATGCCATCATTAGGTTCATCACCTCTATTTATCTTTTCCCCATGGAAATATCATATTTTTGTAGTATAACTATATATGGTGTATTATATATCTATTATTCTTGCAATTGATATGGTTGTTTGTTTTTGGAGTGTGTTATATTTTTTCAGGTGCACTTTTGACTACTCTTAGTGTAGATAGAGATGGTCCTGATGTAAAAATCTAATGTTATGTGCTTTGCCAGCATTATAGAAAAAAACCTGACAATTACTTTATTCAAAATTTCAAATTGTATCTTAGCCTAAATAAGTAATGTACATAACTACCACCATCATCATCATCCAGTAGCAAATCATTGCTAGATTGGTAAGACATGAATAATATTTAGATTTACTCCTTGTTTGGGACTATATTATGGTGTGATTGTATTCAAAATGTGGAACTTCTTAAAATAATTCACAGCTTAAACAAAACCTTCATTTGTTAAAAAACTATAAAATTATTAAAATAATGCATATGTTAGTAAAATTTCTATAAGCTAAGAAGGTATAGAATTTTTGAAATATTGTTTATGTTAATAAAAACATTATCCTGCAGGAGAGTATAAAATCTCTGCAATAATGCTTATGTTAGTAAAATTTTATCCTTTAAGAAAGGATAGAAATTTTTGTAATAATAATGTCAATAGTAAATTAAATTTTATTAGTTAAGAAAATTGTGTGATGTTTAAAAGTGAAAGTTCTTGTAACTGTACCTGTGGTCATGAGATGTACAATGATTCACTGAAATAAACAATAGTTGGTGAACATTTAATTTATTAATTATTTTTTATATAAATTTAAGCTACAAACTTTGCAAGTATATTTCTCTAAATGAGGCAAAAATCCATTGTATCATAATTAAGCAATGTTCTTACATTTTGTAGATTCCCTACAGTGTTTTCATGTTTAAATTGTTTTATTGTAAACAAATGTTATATTTTATGGTTAACTCTTGTTTTGAAGTCTCAATGGTGACTTATTTACACATTATTTATTCAAAAATCTAAATATTGTATAATTCATTATGTTAATTATATTTCACTCTGATAATTCAACATACATTTGCATAAATTAAAGGTAATAAATAAATCACTTGGTTATAACGATTTACAGGTGTTGAGAATGCATTTAAGAATTAAAATATTTATTCATTTTTTAAAATTTTAATTGATCATTATAATTTAATTGCAATTATTTAAAAAAAGTCTGCTCTTGTAATAGAATGTTATCTGCTTCATTTAAAAAACATTGGTTTAGGGTGGGCAAATAGTGGCCAGAGGGCCACATGTGGCCCACCAAGACAATCAGAAAAAATCTGCCTTGAACTGAGATTTTCTTCCTGTGCGCGATCGAAGATTCATCTCATATTTTCCACTAGGATGGCCATGTCAATACACATGCACAATATAGATACAATGTGCAGTGCTTTTCCAGATGATCTGGTTAATTTCAATTTTGTCTTTGCATTAGCAAATATATACATTTCCAACTTTAGTGAAACCATGAACGCTCCAAAAAAATGTAAAATCGGTAATGAATGTCATGTGTTTAATGAAGAATGGACAAACAAATATTTCTTTGGTAATACAGGGAATAAAGCAGTGTGTTTATTGTGCCATGAAAAAAAGATGCGGCCCTCCGTTAACCTTTGCTTCCACAAAGTGGCCTCCAGTGCAGCTCTCTGCCAACTTCTGCGCCCCCCCGAGTCAAAACAATTGCCCACCCCTGGTTTAGGTTATTAATAGAATATTCTGAGTAGCCGTAAAATCCTTTTTCATTCTTTGTAGTCAAGGTTATTCTAGGAGATTATATTATATTATTAAAAATTAAGAATTTTTATGCATTTTATTTTAATTAAAATATTTTTCTATCAAAATTCATTATTATTATTTTATAGTAGGCAGACATTACCTATGAAATAAGTCTCTGTTTCCTCTCATTTTCAGTAGAATACCATTCATTTGGTTAACAATTTATAAGTAAAATAAAAGACTGAGAAATCTAATATTATGAATATTTATAATGAACTCTGCGATCTTAATATCATAATTTAATAATAATAAGAAAATATATTTTATATAAAAGTAATTATTGTGAAAAGATAATCAAAGTTGCACCAATAAACTAATAAGTTTTAAAGAATAGGATTATTTTTATCAAAATCTTGAATTCTGAATCTGATCACGTTAATAAGATGTTGGAATAGTAACTGTAAGATGTATGATTATATATCGGAAAGAAGATGAAAAGAAATTTTAATATGAAAAAGAGATTATATTATAATCTAACTGCTCTGTGGTGTATCTGTAAATATTGAGAGCTTTTGTAGTTTGTATAAAGGAGTTGAGTGTTCTCCTTCTCTTAAAATTTACTTTAATTATAGAGTATTTACCATGTTTAACAATTATTATTGATGTCATTATTATCAATGATTCTCTTTTTATTATTAGCATAGATCACGCTTATAGAGATCCTGAGCTTAGCCCGATGGGTGCTGTTATTAGTATTTTCGGTTATAATTTTGGCGACATTAGTTTATCGACATTTTACCGGTGATAATATATATATAATTACATTGTATAAGTAAGAATATTTTTTTTATATTTCTAAATGTTTAGAAATTAGATTAAAATTTTAACAAGAACAAAAGGGAAAAAAAATCATTATTGAAACTTTTTAAATGCAGTTAAAATTAAAGCAGTAATTTAATTTCTCAATAATTTTATTTTTACTATTCTATCTATTTAATTTAAAACATAATGGCAAGTAAGTTAATTAAAATAAAATAAAAGAGTTCCATTATTGGTATAGGTATATATAACAGAAGCAAATTTTATAAACAGTTGAGTAATATAAAAAAACCTTTCTGATATTTGAAAACATCAGGATGAAGATAACCAATTGAGATAATGAAATACTACAGTATATAAACCTATAATTATATTAATTGTAGAATTAATATTGTATGGAATGTTTTTTGGAAGAAACACATGTTTTGTAAGGAAACGTATTACTAGATATATTTATTAGTAGATATATTTTACCAATTTTTGCCTATTGTTTTAAGATGTAGCAATTAACAGAAAAGCATAATAAAGACTTCAGACCAATTAATAACATCATCATCATCAACCATTATCAATTCACTGCAGGATAAAGGTCTCTCCAAGTTCAATCCATCTTCTCTGATCTCTAGCATCTCTTCTCCACATCACTCCTGCACACTTTCCTATTTCATCCATCCATCTCACATATGGTCTCTTTCTGGGTCCATTACAATCTCTTGGAATACAAATCACATATGGAGAAGTATGTTGTAAGTAACTAAAAAAATAGATTGAAAATATGTATCTGAAAGAAGAAACAAATATTTCTGACATCATTGAAAAACAAAGAGATTGAAATGCGTATAGGTTTAATATATTTCTGAAAGATATGATAATATACGATCAGGTGAAGTCTTAAATCGGATTCCAAATGTTGTAAAATATCTAGAATATTACCATGCATGAGGTGGATAAGTGAAATAAAGAAGTTTGGGAATAATGTAAAAAAAATGTGTTTATGCTTCAAAGAAACTGGATTAAATTTGAACAGATCTTTACCTTGTAATGGATAAGTAGTGCTTGAAAATAATTATGTTAAATCATAAGTCATAAACCCTACTTTGATTGCACACACAATTCTACTGTGATAATTAGTGTAAAGAGATAGTTTATTAATGCATGGGTGAATTATGATGACTAAATCCTGCATTAATTTAAATGACTTATGGTACCAAGTAATGAGAAGAGATTTACAAAAAGGTAAAATTTTGATAAATTAAACACAAATATTAATAACATTTATTAATGAAATATTCTAAGCAGATATTAACTTTCTTCTTTTAGTTGAATTTGTATTCATACATAAATCTACATATATATTGCATAAAGAAACAGAAAATTTATGAATAAAGGTATATACTTTAAAATTATTGTTAGTCGTGTATATATGTGCTATATATAAGTAATCAATTTCAACAATTTTAACCTCATTTTTGTTATTGTTGTTGTTTTTTAATATAAAAAAAATCTCTTTCCACTATGTTTTTTATCTTTTTTCTACTTCTAAAGTTGTAATAATTATCATTATTTAATAGAATATATTAATGATGAATGAGTTAGTAAATAAAGTATATAAAAACATGTTTATCCTTTAAGTATAAATGTTAGTTTAAAGGATACAAGTGTGTAATTTCTATCTAGCAAAATTATTGATGGCTACTATGAATTTAATATATTTAATGCATTGAAACTATAATAGCATATAATTTTTGATTCATGATAATTGCATATGATAGGATCAACAAGCATAAAACCTCTTATTTTTGTGTTAAACTGTAGAAAGCATTTCTATTTAAAGTATATTTTAAATTATGAGATTTAATTATATGTATATATTTAGATATTCTTAAAATATACATTTCATCACCCATTCTTGTAACATACACAGTGTGTACCAGTGAATAAATAACTGGTTCTCTTATGGGTATATTTAGATATTCTTAAAATATACATTTCATCACCCATTCTTGTAACATACACAGGGTGTACCAGTGAAGAAGTGACTGGTTCTCTCTTTCAGCTGCCTGAAGGGCTATCTATGAGTCAAAAATGAAAGTATTCATTTATTAGTATTAATATTCATAAAAAGCACATGTACATTAACTTGAAAGGCTGATCTTTAGTTTATTACAATTTATAAACATAGCACTATATAAAATAAATGCCTCATTTACATATGTTTAGTTTAATTTAAGAATGACATTTCGTAAATTCTAGATAATTTTGTGGGCGTCATTCATTCAGACATAGTAAAAATAATTTAAAGAGATTGGTTTATCCTCACACTTTCATTTCCAGTACTTAAGATTTGCCCATATATAAGCATTTGGGTTGGAAGAATAGATTCATTCTATTCTTTCGAAAAGACTTTATATTGTGTTGGAAGTGAAAGTATTCATTTATTAGTACTAATATTTATAAAAAGCGCATGTATATTATCTTGAAAGGCTGATCTTTAGTTTATTACAATTTATAAACATAGCACTATATAAAATAAATGCCTCATTTACAAAGACATAGTGTAATTTTTTATTATAAAAATTTTAAGCTTCTACCATGTCTGAATCATGATTTATTGCATGAAATATGCATACCTTAATCCATAATGAAACAACATGCTAATAGTACATTTGATTTTAAATTGGAAAAACAGCTACTAAAACTTTTGAAATAATTCCAGCTGTGCATGGAATTAAAGCCATAAGTTATGAAAACATTTTCAAGTGGTTAGCAAAATTTCATGATGGCAGAAAGTCACTGAAGATGATTGACAAAGGTAGAAAGCACACTGTCACATTTTATCTCATAATTCAGGATACAGATACATTAGTATTTAAAGTTTTGTGGGAAATAACTAAACAAACTGCACACATCAGCTAGATCAGGTCACAATGTTTCAAAAATATTTCCATCAGTATTTATCAATTTCAAATTATTGCAGTTTGATCTCTAAGTGACAAAGTTCCTATGATAATACATTTCACATCATCCACATTAAGTAATTATTTTAGTGATTAGCACTAATCAGTTATTAAGCTAGAAATTGTCATAGATTATGATTTGACAACATAAGAATGTTGGTTCATCATAAAATAACATTTTGGACAGTCATTTATCCTTTTCAAATGAATTTATTAATAGGTCACAAAAATGGGTAGTAGCATGGATATTTTAAGAAAATCTAAAAAAGATACATGAATAGAATAAACTTGGATTAATCATAACATATTATATTTAAAAAAGCAGACATTAAGTATTAAATGAGTTTTAACTTTATATCTGGTTAGTCAAGCATTAGTGGTCGAGAGGTCAGCACAGCAGCCTTACAAGCTGTTGTCCTGGGTTAGCGGGTTCGCTTCCCGGCCGATGCTATGACACATGAGAAAAAAAAGACTTTATATCTGGTTAATCTCTAACTTAATAAATAAATATTACATTAATATCTAGAGACAGATATGGAAGCTAATAAATAGGAATAATTGTATAAACTATAAAAAAAATTGCAAATGTCTCTAAAGATATTAAGTTTTACATATATAAATAGTTATAAACTCAATTATAAATAAATTATGTTCTCCTCCATCCTTCCCCCAATTTTAATGAGAGAACTTTATTCACAAGAACATTAAATATTTATTTTTTACGGTTTAATAATTTTATTTATTTAATTAAATAATACTTAATTCTGATGATGCCTAATTGGAATTTGGCCGAAATGTTAATTGTTGATATGAATAAAGTTTTTCCATTAAAAAAAACAACAGCAAATGATTTGATTTTATAATTAAGTTTATTCAAAGTAAATAATGCCAAAGATGTGAAAGTAATAAATTTGACACTTATTGATCAAATTGAAAATTTACGACTGCCAAATATATATATATGCAAAATAAACTATGTAATATCTATATGCCATATGAGTATGTAGATAATTGCCATGAATTACATATATGAATTTTTTCTATATCTGCACTCCAATACGTAATATGTAGGGGGGTTGAACTCAGACTTTCCCATGATCCTCAACTATCCATGCTATCTTATACTGCTGATACACTTGAGCACACATATGTTGAAAAAATAAATAATCACCAATATATATATTTCGTGCTAACCCAGCCCTCGTCAGTTGGTCCAGATTATCATCTCCACACATATATACAATCAATGCTCAGCTTATATTAAGATAGCCAATTTTCATATTTTAATGGACAGGGTCCAATACACTCCATCCCACAACTCAAAAGCTCAAAGCCCACAATGGTGCCAACCTTCTCATACTACCCCATGTTGATCACAAGCCACTCTGACCCCTCATGTACAGGACATAATACATTTACATACATATATGAGGGATGGGCAGATCTTACTGCACCATATTTTAATATATGAATTTTTTTCTACTGCCCATCTCTTTTGTATGTATGTGAATGGATTATGTCCTGTACATGAGGGGTCAGAGTGACTTATGGTCAACATGGGTAGGATGAGAAGGTTGGCACCAATGTGGGCTTTGAGCATTCCATCATTAGATTTTCAATGAAATTCACAGCTGAAGAGTTGTGGGTTGGATTGGATTGAAGCCTGTCCATTAAAGTATGAAGATTGGCTATCTTAATATAAGCTGAGCATTGATTGTATATATGTGTGGAAATGATCTGGACCGTCTGATGAATGCTGGTTTAGCACAAAATACAAATATTAGAGATTATTTATCTTTTCAACATATGTGTGATCAAGTGTGTCAGTAGTATGAGATAGCATGGATAGTTGATGGTCAGGTGAAAGTCTGAGTTCAAACCCACCATCAATTACATAGTAAATAACAATTTTTGCTTTTTTGCTAACCAAGCTTTCGATGTAGCATATCTCTATCATATATGCATATATATATATATCATTAAAAACCAGTCAACACTTAGACAATTCCAATATTAATAACAATCAACAATTTCAAACTGTTGTCAAGGCAATCTTTTAACAATAAAGGTGGACTAAGGGTGTTAAATGGTGGTTACCTTGACAACAGTTACAAGCTGTTGGTTATTATTGATATTGTTGTTGTTTTAGTGTTGACTGGTTTTTAACGATTACTTATAAAACCAATTTATCCTTGAGCAATATTACATATATATATATGTTAAAATGAAGATTTTTATAAACAAAAGAAAACGTATTTTGTTTTTATTTATTTATGTAATTATTTATTATAAATATTTTGGTACTGATGTTTCAACGTGATTTCACAATTTCATCATTTGAGTTAAATTCATTTAAAATACCAGCGCTGCTAATATTAATAATAGGCAAAAAATATACTTACATATTTTTCAAACATTATATTCACACACACGTGCACAATTACATATACAATGAGATTAAAAGTGTAATACATTTTAGAAACAGAAACAGTTATTTTATTGAAAGATGTACAACAAACACTCACCAGAAAGATTTGTATTACTGTACAAATCTACATTTAATTACAATTCTTCGTATCATCATTTCTAATAATAGACCCTAAGCCATCTAAAGTACTCAGATCATAATTTGGAATCCAATCTAATAACTAATTAATAAATGTCAACAAGTGGAAAAATAAACATATTTCTTTCTTACATCCTTAAGTCTCTATTTTAACATAAATATTTATTTATAAACATATGCTCTCTATCACACAATAAAATATACATAATATTATAAAACATATAGCTCAGAATATTATGTAAAGATATCTGTAGTGATGACAAAGTATGACAATTTTGTTTGCTTGACAGTTAAATGTATGAATTTTTAAAAGATTTTTAGCTTTGTTTATGCAGCTGTTAGAACAATATGAGGTCTTGCGTATTTGTATACATTTATATTTAAAGGAAAAGGATACTAATACTTGCCTTTTCAGAGAAAAAAATTAGGGTTATATTTTTATATATATAAACTTTAAAAGAGGTATATGCTAGGTATGTATCAGTGTGTCACTAACTATGTAACAGTGTGTCTCAGTGAATAAGTGACTACTTCTTTCTTTGAGCTGCCTTAAACATCAGATCTGAATCAAGACTCATGCTATGTAGGAACATGGTTTAGCTATTTTCCACAAAAGTATTACAGCAGTGGTGGTATTGAGAATGTATTATAACATGAAATATGAGGCTATGATTTGTACCTTTATGGATACCTTCAATTCTCTCCCTGCCATCATCAAATTTTGTAAACCACTTGATAACATTCTTGAAATTTATGATTACACTGCCTTACAAAATTTAAATCATTTAGCACATTTTTCAAATATGGGTTAAAGGATGAAAATATGCTGTTATATTTCATGACAAAATTTGTGATCAGTTATGTCAATTTCTTAGAATTTTTGTGATGAATAATTAAACTACACTTCTACATATTAAGAGTGATTCACAGAAGGTTTTTTATGCTGCTTGGACAAAGAACTAGTCACCTTTTCAGTGAATAGATTACATACTTTAACATCTAATTAAAATTAGTATACTGTCAATGCATTAGCTTTCTGCTTACAACTTGCTTTAAGTAGGTCTCTAATGCATTGAAACCATGTTTGGTTTATTTTAATTAAATGTCAAATTATATACACTTTTGACAAGAGTACCAAACTCTTCATACAGTATTGCCACCAAGTGCAGGCCTTCATAATCAGTGGATGCAGGAAGGTTTGTGTGTAAAATCTTTATCTAGTGCCAAATCATCAAACATCCACAGACTAATTTCTAGCTTGTTGTTTTTATCAGTGAAGGGCCTTGGATTTGAAAGCACTGCACCCAGATTTTAGGAATTGATGCAACCCCCCAGCAGTCACCTTTTACCTATTTGTTTAATTATAAATCTAGAAGCCCAAGATAAAAATACCATAATGTTTTTAACCCAAGATCATTTGCATGTATAGTCATATAGATCTGAACTCAGTTCAGCATCTATACATTTTGATGTATTTGTTTTTTTAAAAAACTACAGTCACCCTTATCCTATGGGCAGAATAGGTATAAAGCCAACAAAACATTATATAATCACTATTTCATATGTTTATACATGTTACTATTAAGAGTAAGAACTCTCCTTACAATAGTGCCTACTAGCACAAGCCTTTGTAATCAATGGGTGCAGGAAGGTTTATACATAAAATCTGTATTTAATGCCTATTCATCCATCATCCCCAGACTAGTTTGTAGCTTGTGGCTTTCATCAATGCAGAGCCTTGTATTTGAGAGCATTGCACTTAGATCTTAGGATCTAATTCAAACCTTCCTGCATCCATTAATTATGAAGGCTTGCTAATGATGGCATTACAGCATGCTGAGTTTGGTAATCTTATTGATAGCTTGTGTAAGCATACAAAATGGTGACCCATTAAAACATTACATGGGTTTATATTTATCCTACCCATAAAATAATGATGACTGTGGTTTTTGAAAAATGCATAAATGCTAAACTGAATTCAAATCTATATGACAATACAATTTAATGAGCTTGGGTTGGAAACATTTTCATGTTTTCATCTTGGTCTCCTAGTTTTATAGTTAACCAAATACATTAAAGGTGGCTGCTGTGGGGTTGCATTAGATCCTAAGATCTAGGTGCAATGCTCTTAAATCCAAGGCTTTTGACTAATGAAAGTTACAAGTTAGAAATTAGTCTGTGGATGCTGGACGAGAAGGTGCTAGATAGGAATTTTATGCATAAACCATCCTCAATCCATTGATTATGCAGGCTTGCACTTGATGACACTACTATATGGAGAGATTTATACTCTCATTAAAAGCACGTGTAAGCATATGAAATAGTGATCATGTGATATATACACTTTTATAGTATTTTTAATGCTACATAAAATACATAACAATGTGGCCAGAAAGAAATCAACAAGTCACCAAAACATAAAATACCTGTAACATGACTATCATTACATGTAAATAAGACTGCCTGGATCAGGTGGGACAAATCTCAGGTTATCACTAAAACTTCATAAATAAATTTATTATAATCTTCATCTCAGGTTCTTATCATATAAATGAATATATTTTAGTGAACAATAAGATATCATCCAGTCTTCTGATAATATTCTAATGTAATAAATAATAATAATTAATAATGCTATTCTTATATTCAACACGCGTTCCCAGTGATCTAAAATAACACCCATGATGCTATGAGTAAGGAAGAGATTTGGTTCCCATCCATATATCACAACCAAGGATTTCTTATAATTCAAATTAAAATAATCAAATAAAATAATTTTAACCATGTATTGGTGATATTAGCAATTAAGCCAATGCACATGTGCTTTAAAGATAAATAAATGCTCTCGATTTTTCCAGACAGAAGATATAGCATTTTAGAAAGAATGGAATGAACCCACCCATTCTTTCGACCCAAATGTTTATGTATGGGCAAATCTTAAGCATGTGGAAATGAGAGCGTGAAGGTGTTAACCACGTATGTTATTTTAATATCAATCAACATAAACTTTAATGAAGTGACTCTGAAGTATTATTGTACTACTATATTTTAAACAGTATAATATTTATGGGATTTAGACTTTCTGATAACGCAGCTGCTAATACAGACACAAAATTAAAATTTAAAAATTAAACAAAGATTCTATTTAATATTAGAAAATATAACAACTATAAATTATTGTAATTTATTATGATTAGGATAATACATGTATCACAATATTTTAATAATAAATTCAATTATATAAAACACACATATTACCAATTATACATACAGAAAGCTCTCACATAAAACACACATATTACCAGTTATACATACAGAAAGCTCTCACATTTATTTTATTAAACTAGTTTTCTTCCCAATATGATATCAGTATGAAATGTATTCAATGTATTGACAAAAAAGTATTGTCAACACTATTATAACCTTGAATTTGAAATGGATGCATAATCTTATAAGTCAATATAAAACAATTATATAAGTTTAAACATAAAATATTTGATCATAGTTTTCCGCACCTTTGATGTGCAGCTTATGCACATCAACAATACCAAAATCTTTAAATTACTCTGATAATAACAAGAGCAAAATAAAGACATGGTTGGTAATATGCATAACTCCAATGTTTTCTTCCAAAAATATTATTGAATATAATTGACAAAATGGTGGAATAAGCTAAAAATACACACTTGCCCATAAGTGTAAACAAAGAATTAATAACCTAATCTTAATAACTATAATAAGAATAAACAATCATAAGAAATTGCTAAAACATAGCATCTTTAGCTGCATGTTACTTAGGAACATATTACACTTCCAAAACAGAATTAAAATAATATATCAAGATAGCATTGAGACTATCTAAACACGATGCAAAAAAAAACAAAACAATAAAACATAAGATATTATAGTTGTAATTATAAATTTATTAAACACACGTTGATTATGTAAGTAATATTTACCGAGGCTATACCTATTTAAATAGAAAGTATGTTGAGATAAAGGAGGGTTTCCCTCTTTTCTTCCATAGTGTAAGCTTGTGGTTAAACACCTGTAGAGGTCTCTACTATTGCATTTTACATGCATATTCTCGAGGTTATAGCCTCGGTAAATATTACATGATATTATAATAAAATAATAATTAGGCATAAAAATTATAGTGTGGCAATTTTAACAAGAAACATATCAACTTCATAATTCATTCACTCATTTCCACACTCTAAATAATCCTATACTAAATATTTCCTTTAATTATATTACAATGCCACAATATTCTGAGAACTCCAACACCCATATAACATAAATTATATACAAATTATAAGCAAACAATATTACAAGCATAACAAAACATATAAATGAACTTGTATCTAAAATATTATATTTTGACCCTTTTACCATTTTAAAAGTTGTTTAATCCCAAAATCATTGATTCCTATGCAATTAAGCATCACATTATAATTCAAATAATATTCTGTTGAAATTTAGAACATTTTATAAAAATATTCTGAATATTTAAATATCACATTTGGAAAAATAATTAGACAAAATCCAAGGCATTAGAGTTAAACATTGACACAAATTAAATCATTTAAGGTAAATATAGCTCAGGATTATTTATTTAAAAGCAATATGAAGTTATTATAATACCATTTCTTTCAGAGCAATATGAAGTTTAAAACAATGACAAATTTTATACAGAATGAGTACAATGTAAGTTTCTTTAATGATATGGGAAGTTTAAAAAGAACACAACATTATTTCAAGCAATAAGGAGGTTATAAAATAATATGTGGATTGTAAAAAACACTGATTTATCTTTACTAGCAAGTAAAAATATTTAAATAGTTCAAAACAAAGCAAAACTGTCCATATAGTAGTGCCATTTTGTGCTAACAAGAGCAATCAATGGATGCCAGAAGGCATGTGCATAAAATCCCTATCTAGTGCATACTCATCCAATATCCCCAGACTAGTTTCTGGATTTTGGCCTTCATCAGTGAGGAGCCTTGGATCTGAGAGCACTGCACCTAGATCTTAGGATCTAATGCAACCCTCCAGCACCGTCCTTTTAACTCTATTTAACTACAAAACTATGAGAATGAAATTGAAAACACAATATTTTCAATCCAAGCTCAACAGCTTATATAATCATATGGGTCTGAACTCATTTCAGCACCCATACTAGTCTGGGGATATTGGATGAGTAGGCACTAGATAGGGATTTTATGCACATGCCTTCTGGCATCCATTGATTGTTCTTGTTAGCACAAGATGGCACTACTATATGGATAGTTTTGCTTTGTTTTGAACTGTTTAATAACAATTATGTGCTAGTATGAGATAGTGATCATGTGAGGTTTAGTGGTTTAAAAATATTTAAATGAAGTATATTTTAGAACAAATATTTATTGCTATTTTTATAGCAACTAAAATAGTCCAATAAATAGAAATATATTTCTGGGTATATATTTTATCCAATAATAAAATAACAAACAGAAAGTTAATCTTTCCACGATGTATTTAAAAATAAGACACAATTCTTGAGAATACAATATTTTTATTTTCAATTATAAAATGTTAAAATAAATATTTTATTTTAAAATTAGCATAATGCTATTTATTATTCACAGGATATAATTAAATTTTAATAGCATAATATCACTGAAGTAATATTGTCCAAGCTAGTCAAAGTTCTAATCTGGTTATACAACAAGATTAGAAATAAATGAAAGTTTGCTAATCTTCACATGCACTAAGATAGCCAATCAGATTTTAAATAGCTGCTCTAAGAATGATCAGGCTTCAACACACAACAGAGATTTTGACAAGAAAAGGATGATAACAACTTTTTCTCAACTTAACTTTTAAATATATAAGCCAGTCTTAAGCATCTTGGCCTGAAAGCTTGAATATATAAACATATACAAGTGTATATGTTTATATATTCAAGCTTTCAGGCCAAGATGCTTAATACTGGCTTATATATTTAAAAGTTAAGTTGCAAAAAGGTTGGTATCATCCTTTTCTTGTCAAAATCTCTGCCATGTGTCAAAGCCTGATCATTCTTAAAGCAGCTATTTAAAATCTGATTGGCTGAATTAGCACATGTGAAAGATTAGCAAACTTTCATTTATTTCCAATTTATTAACAACATGCGATTTAGACAAATATTATTTACAACAAGATTAGTCATAATGAAGAACAGTTATTATTAATAATAAAGCACTATAGTTTATAATTAGCTGTAGAATAAAATGTATATAACTTATTTATAATGTTAAGCAGAGTTCTGGTATTCACATATCAGAAAATATCATTAAAATTCAAGCATGAATAAACAATAAATTGCAAGTTAATTAAAGTTCTAGCAATATAATGTTTTATACCTGTGAGAATTCTTGTTGTTACAAAGCAATGTAACAGCTTATCATTTCCTTCCATTGATAATATAAATTCTGTAAAACTTCCCTATGATATATATTTTCATAAGATACTGTAGTGAAACAGTCAATGTAAGGCAGGAAGCCCAAGCAGATGTTATCTTAGCTGTTCATAATTTAAATTCAAAAAATCAGACAACTATAAAAAAATAAGTCAACAGAAAATGAAAACAAGTAGAAGTAAGTTTCAACACATGGTCAGTAGCTTTTGTATGATAAGTCAAATGAATTAAAAAAATGAATGATTGACAAATTTAGGTCATTAACCCTTCCATACTCTGAAATATTTCTATGTTCTCAACTTTTATTTTAAATTAAACCATTATTATTTATCAGAACATAATAAATTTGACTTCATTTGATAAATACTTTTGTTTAAAAATTAAATAAATTTGTAAAAATCAAATTTGATTTTGGGAATTATTTTAAAAATTAGATTTTAATCAAAACAAAGCACAATTTTGGCATTCAATTACTGGACAGAGCAAAATCAATTTTCAAAATAAATGAAATCTTTGATGTTTGTTTTTAAAATCTCTATGCATAATTGTTAATATCTAGTAAATCTATCAATGTATGCTTTAAAACTTAAATTTTTTTTAGTAATTTGAGTGATATTGTTATCTTCTCTAAGAGGCTGTTTTAGTGACTCAATTTTTACAGATCAAATTTATCCACCACTTTAATTTCCATCATTAGAAAAATATAATTTTTATATTTAAAAATAAAAAAAATTCTGTAGAAAATAAATATGTAATAATATATATTTCTAATAATTAGCATACAATTACTAAGCAAAATAATCTTAAACTTTCCAAAACATCAAGTTTTTAATATATCATGAAGTAATAGCTCAAATTAATTTCAATGTTCAAGAGCACCAAGAATACAATGGGTACTCATCATTGTGGAGCTTATCCTACTTTGAAATTCTTGCTTTTTGATTATCATGACATCTTTAAAATTTTATTGAAATTAAAATATTAGAAAAAATATATACATGAATTTTGAAGCTGGAAAATAAAGTTAGCAAAAGCTCTCAATAGAAGGCCATATACAAAAAATTAATTTTTAAATTTCGCAGGTACCAGACACACACCTGAAAGAATGCATTGGTTAATCAACTAATAACAATTTGATATCTAATTAATTACCAAGGAAAATAACTTTTTTTAGACTATCTGTATTTTTCTAGACATAATAATTTTAATATTATAAATAATTATTTAACAATAATTAAATTGTGCAATATATTTAGTTCATTTTTTTTTTAAGTTTACAAAATTAAAAATAGGTTTACAAACACTAAATATTTTTAAACAAAACATGAAAAAATGGATTGTTTTAAATAATCCTTTCCTTCAAACATGGAACTAAAATTACAATCAATTTCTTTTAAATTCTTTCTCTAGTCAAAACAAACATCACATGTCTACATACACATATATGAAATTTAAGAAATTGCTTAGTAATGTTTAAATAAACTGTTTAAATAAATTACTACTAACTATTAGTATTATAGAATATTATTAAATTATTTAAAATGTTTATTTTTAAAACAAAATATTTAATAAACCTTCTTTTAAAATTACATCTTATGTATAATTGGATTTGTATGTTAAGAATAAGCTAAACAGTAATAAAAATATTATACTTTGGTTTTAAAATATTTATAATTACAACATTAGCTAAACTTATACCTTTAATAATAATTAAGCTCCTTTTATTTAAACTTATCATAAAGAAATATCTTACAATAACCATTTTTAACCAATCATTTAACAGATTAAATTATTTACTACATTTAATATGTAAACTGATTTACTTAAAATAAAATTATATATATATTATACCAGCATAATACATAAACATAATTCTAGATGCATAGCAGATAATATTATTATGTTATAAATATTAGTTGAGGTAAAAAATTTATTATCATCATGCCTCATTATTAAAATACAATAAATAAATTACCATCATAATTGTTGACTGTACAAAAGAAGGTGTCATCATTTTTAAAAATTATTGATCCATTGCATAATGAAAGTGTCTCCATGTTCAGTCAATCTTCTCCAATCTCTATCTTCTCTTGTCTACATCACTTCATCACATGTACTTATTTCATCAATCCATTTCACATATTGTATCCTTCTAGGTCTTTTACAGCCTCTTGGAATTCAGTTTAATATTGCAATTGTTCATTTATTATCATCTCTTTTAGCAATATGTTCATTCCAACTCCATTTCAGTCTCTTATTTTTTTCAATAATGAAAAAAAGAGTTATAATTACTTTTTAATATCCCACAATATTGTCATAGCCTTTCAAGGGCTCTTTATAGGAATCAGTGAAGAAAAATAAAGTGCTAATCAAATTTGAAAATTATTAAGTAGCAAAAAATTGAGTAATGTTTTTTTTTTCTGTGTTTTATCTCTATGTATATCCAAACACCAATTTCCTGATCAATATGTATGGTTAGCAGTTTGGCTATGGTCCAGCAGTCTGAAATTAAATCCTAAACTTATACAAAAAATCAAATTTATTTGGTTTAGATTTGAACTCAGAAGTAAAAACAGCAGGAAGATATGCTGCTGATGCAATTGAAAGATCTTCATTATCTGCATTAATTTAACAATTGTTTTAATTTATTTTACATAAAGTATATTACCATAAAAGAGTGGTTTGTCTTTTCAAGCTATCTGTGGCACCATTTTTGAATCAATGCATATGTAATGTAGTGATTTAACTTAGCTATTCATCACCAATTATGATATGGAATAAGGCAGTGTGTTATATGTCTTAGTTTGTAATGGAACAGGGCATTAATATTCAATTTGGTTTTGATTTGAAAAAAAAAACAACTGATAAATCATTCCAGAAATGATGGTTTGTTGGCCCTCTCTGTCCATTTCAGTCTCTACAGAAATATTGTAAAAACTTCAGACAAATTCCAACACCAAAACAAAGATCGCTATTACGTTGTATGGCTAGGCTGTCAAGCTAGATGACTTTTCACATCTAACCTCACCTTGGATCATGCGCAGTTGAATTTTTGTAGGCTAAAATTTGAATTGTGCTTGCATCTGCTTTGTTGACATTAATTTTCTATAGTGATAAAATTAATAGGAATATTAATAACATTAAACAATAGACAGCATGCCAAAGATAAAGTTACAACAATAAATATTCACAGGCATGGAGTTTTATATAAAAAGGGATATAATGCTGTAAAAATGATTGGTTGTTATGTCCCGATTTTTGATTGAACCAGTCTGATCACCCTACACTATCATCTTAAAATCTTTATGGTCAACAGCTAAACAATATCACTACCATGACACATAAATTGATTCACAGATTAGATTATAGTCAGCTTGCAGAGAGAATCAGCCACACTTTCATTACCAGAACACACTGTATAATCAATTGCTTGTGAGTTTAAGGTATATTGTAATAGTAAAGTTACAAAGGATTGTAGTTTCTTTCATTTCTATCCATTTCTTGTTTGTTAATTGGATGCCGTTTTTTTAATAATCAAATTAAATTTTTCTCATTATCAAGTTATTTTTAATCTGGAATTAAACATGTTAACTGCTAATTTTTTAATTAGACTTTTGAGTTTATTATTGAAATAATTATAATTTATTATTTATTATACAATTTATTATTTTGTGTTTATTTGTTTTCAGTTAATATCCAGACTCCTCAAGTAGCTTAATTCTTTTAATATCTAGTCTGTACTTATTGAAAAAAGAACAAATTCAATTAAAATTTGAATTCCATAAGTTAATTATAAAAGGCATTGATTATTGAGAAGAAGAAAAAATTATATTTTAAAATACTTCAGCATAATTATTTTGGGCATTATTTAGTAGTATAACAGTAATATATATGTTGATATGAAGATTTTCATGGGCTGCATATATAAAAGGCATATTTTGCAGCTTTATCCCGTATTAAAAAATTTAAAATTTAAATATTGATATACCGACGGTTCGACTTAATCACACAAGTCATCCACTGGGATGCCTTGTGTCATCAAGTCAAAATGTTGGTATATCAATATTTAAATTTTTTAACATGGATGAAGCCACAAAATATGTCTTATATATATATGTTATAACCATGCGTGATGAAAGAGAGATTAAAACAAAATAATGAATGGTATCTGTATCCATTGCATTAGTATATGTTAATACACAAAGGAATATGATATTTGGTATCAAAAGAAATAAGAAAAAATAAAGAATTGTACAATACCCACAGTGTAACTAAAGAAAACTTAAGAAGTATATTATTGAATTCTTTCCAAGCAATCCCACCAACTATCGTGCTAAGACAGCTGAGGGACATAGGTTAGATAATGATAATAATCACTATAATTATGAATTAAAACACAAATATCTCCAAATATACATCTCAGAAAAATTATATCAGTAACCTATTTCCTTATTGGTCAACCTTAGGGTAATATGATAATGATGGTTGCATTTATTATTGATGATGATGCCATTTGAGCACCATCTCTGACCTTGATTATAGAATAATAACCACTTTATATCTAATCTTTTCTAACCATATTAATATTATTTCCATAATGCTAGATTTGCAGACTATACAAATTAATATCTGATTGTCACACACACCACCTATTATTGTATACTTTGGCTAATGCATAGAATTGAGAATTTAAAAATGACAAAGTTTCATATTTTAATAAAATGATTAATTTAATAAAATACTGTAAGAACATAGTATCAAATGAGCATTTTCAAGGATAAATACTGAATAAAGATGTTAGCACACATTAGTATTCATATTTTAAAATACTAATTTTGAAACTAAAATATTTGCATAGCAATATTTTTTTATTATTCTACAAGGACACTTTGTACAGATATATCCATTTACCCATAGTTAAATAGAAAATGAAATAAAATGCAAATAAGCACAATTTTTTTCTTCTCAATTCTGTCCTGAAATTAAATTGTCAGCTCCTAATTCTATTAGATGTATAGAAATATTATGGGGAAAAAACAAATTACAGGTAGACATGATATCTGCAATTTTTTTTTGTTCCAAGCTCATTTCATGCACATTGTATATTGTGTGTTTTATTGATAACCTTGATTACAATACAATATATATTGTTTACTTTAAATGAATAACACTTTTTAGCATACAAGCACAGATATATAAGACATGCTTTTTAAATTTATATAGCATGCATATACAAATTAAGATTATAGCATAAACAAAATTTTTAAAAATAATAAATAGCTGGAGCACACTTACATATATATTAATAATGAGTGTTCTATTATTCACCTGCACTCAAAATAGTAAAAATAAAAAATTGTAGTATATTTTCATTTTCATATATATTGCTTATAATAACTTTTTCGTATACACTTTAATGCAAAACAATTAATAAAATTACTTTATTTTCATGACAGTTTCGACTGTCCAGCAATCTTCATCAGAACTTTCTCAACTTCCTCTGCATTTTAAAATAACTGATTTTTTTCAAAACTTTTTTTTTTAAAAAATAAATAAATAAAAATAAAATAAATAGTGAAGGTGATCTTCTTAATCCATTAATTAACTCAGTTTTGTTGCAATCCAACACACTGTGCAATGCCCTTCTTCTTCAATAACTTTTATTTTTTATGTAACAGCAGCCTTATTGTCAGCAGTTGTGACTGTTAATTGAATGTACTTAAATTCATATCAATTTTGAAAACTATTGCAGTACATGTTTCCATTTCTCTTCCTCAGTTAATCTTCATAGAAATTAAAAGCTTTGTGACACAATAGAAGACATTTATCAATTCTTTTTTCTGTCTCTACTAAAAAAATGATATTTTTGATTTTAGCAATTAAAAAATATTTACTTTTTTTTTTAAATTTTATAAATCTTCTAGATTTACACATAGGAAAGATTGTCTTACATAAAATACTATGTCATGTGACACTTTTGGAAAGAAAAACAATGAATACAGTACATATGCTTTTCATATAATTCAAAGAAATGTTATTAATAAATATGAATCTGTCCATAAGTGTATCTAAGACAAAAAATGATAGCTTCCATATTATAAAGTTTATAAAGATTATAAATTTTCATGCTTTTTATGTTTACTTATTTACATTGGGGGTGGGGGTGGAATTGGGTTGGGAATAGTGCATATTTGAAACAGCATAATCAAATATTCACAAAACATTAAATATTGAATAAATAGACAATATAATAAAAACTCTTTTAAATAAAAATAAATTAGTAATAAAATATTACAAAAATTGATTAAAATAAATAAATGCTAATATTTTCATTTAAGATTATTAGCATTTCAATTTCAGTTTCTTTTGAACATCCATGTATGACTTTTTGAATTATGTATATTTCTTCAAACATCTGTTGAAATTTTTATTTTCTTCTATAATTTAAAACAACTTCATTTTCTACTTGGATTACTAAGTTCTTTTTATTTCAAGGCTACTATTTTCTCAACTGTGGTCTAGAACTTTGCTTGCTTTTAATTTTATTTATGAACATGGCCTACATTAATGTAGTAGGCAGTTAATAAACAACTGGAATGTTAATCTTAATATTTGAAACCAAACCTTACATTCTCAATTTAAAATGCATCTGACACCAAATACAAACACATTTGTTCAATAATCCCAGGATGACTCTTGATTTAGAATTTTGTTAAATAACTAAGTATATATTTTTTGTATATCTCTAAACAACATTGATATCTGCTTTAACTTATTTTCTAAGCTGTTTATATCAGATTAACAAAATTTTTAAATAAGCTAATTATCATTTCAGTCAACTTTAAAAAAAATGTTGTACGTTTTTATTTGTTTTTTAAATGAAAACCAGTCTTTAAACATTTTTTTTATTTCACTGATATATTTTATATAACAATCACGTAAATTTTGATTGAAATTATTTAATCTCATAAAGACTAAGATTTTATATATACTGTAACACCTGATCACTATAATGGTCAAATATCCAATATAATTTATTTGTCCATAATGTTGTCACAAATCCATAAATAAATAATCAATCAAACAAGATTGAAATAAAAAAAAAAAAGGCTCATCTATTTTTATTTAAATATAAAATCCTCACCCTTTTTTTTTTTTTTATTAAACAAAGAGAAGGGTCCAACATTTTTTTTTGTTGTCCCCCCCCCCCCCCCCGTTCCCCCCCCGGGGCCTTTTCAGTGGGGAGTTGGGAAACAACTATTAATAACTATATTTAAATATTTATCAAATCGGCTTTCATCTCCATTGAGATCTTCTCAAGATATTATACTATATAATTCATATAACAAATTATCAAAATCCACTCCATCTACTGGACATTATTTACATTACATTTCATTTCCGTTTAACTATATATATATATATTATAAATAAATAAATTTAACATATTATACATCTAAAAATTTTTTTTTTTTACAAAATTTCTCCCAAAATAATAATTAAATACTTATTTTACATATCTTAAAAAATGGTATTTACATATTTACAATAATTTCCTACACTTTCCAATTGTTTAATAAAACCCATTTCCCACCTAATTTAATATATTTAATTATTATTTGGGGGGGAAATTTTGTAAACAACTTTTTTTTAGATGTATATTATGTTAAATTTATTTGTTTATAATATATAAGTATATATTTAAAAGGAAATGAAATGTAATGTAATTAGTGACCAGTAGATGGAGTGAATATAGTTAATTGGTTATGTGAGTTGTATAGTATAATATCTTGAGAAGGTCTCAATGGTGATGAAAGCCAGTTTGATAAATATTTAAATATAGTTATTAATAGTTGGTTTGATTGATAATTTATTTATTTATACTAGACCATAATCATTTTATTCATTTTCAAATTTATATTTTGCAAATCAAAAATAATTATAAATTCTAGACATTATTTTACTTTTTATCATATCAATTCCCTATTCTTTTATAGTACATATAAATATTTATAAAACAATTATATATTCTATCATTTTTAAAACTTTCCCTTAAATAAATGTATACATAGTTCATTCATGAGTGACCTCCACTTGAGATTTCTACTTAACATTAGACAGCATAAATCTACTATTTGGTTACTGTTTTAACTCTTGTTCATACATAACTTAGTAATCCTTTTTAGCATTTTATACATTTTATTAAAAAATACTTTTAATCAGATGCACTATAATGTTGTTTTAATACCTTAATGTTGTTGAGTAAAAGGTACTTTTCAATGTCTTTATCTTGTTCTTTGGTTTGAGAATATCCTTCATATTAAACAAAACGATATTGAGGTAATAAAACATTACAGCTCATGTGTAAAGGGTGTAATTCCCTTCTGATTAAAATTACATACAAATATTGCTTTAATAGAGAATTAAGAAAAGGCTTATTTATTATGTGAAATATAAAAATTTAGTAATTGAATGTAACCATAAATGATAGGCCATATCTGTACCATCACAATATATGTATATTAGTGGAACATAGTGATATTAGAGGCATGAAACAATTCAATTTTGCTTTATGAATCAGAATATGAACTGAATCAAATGATTAAAACATCACTTTTAAATGTTTTAAAAATATTTCTTATGAGTTTTAATAAATTATTTGAATTATTAAAAACAACCAATTTATATATTGTGCCCTTGTCTGTAGGTCATAGGAGGGTAACAAATTTATATATATATATATATTTTAAAATAAAAAATAAAACTAATGAAATTTTTTTGTTGTTTTATTTATTGTTATATCATAATATCTACTATCAAAGTGAAATTTTAAATTTTATATTTAAATTTATCATTTCTGATTTTGGTTTTTCTGTCTTCATTATTATTTCTCTCTATCAATAAAACTCAGAGATCCAAACAATCTTTTCTATAAAGAATCAATTAAACGATATTTATCAACAGATTTTCTCATTTCAAAATTATACTGGCTGATATATATATAAAAGAAAAATATGTGTAATATAAGGCTGATATATATATAAAAGAAAAATATGTGTAATATAAGGCAAAGAGATTACCAAAATATTACCCTTATTTTACTGATGTATAATAACTTTTAAAAAATATTTTAAATAATATTTTAATGGCAAATATATCAAATTTATTAAGCGTAAACAGATAATATTGTAATAACATGAAAGCTAAAACCTTCAACAGATATGCCTTAAACATGCTTATGTGACAGCCAATAAGATGAAATAATGACATCACATGGACCTCTCAATTCTCAAATACAAGTCAGTCCCATCTTGTTTTCTTATACTTTTGACTTGTGTTTGAGAATTGAGAGGTCCATGTGATGTCATTATTCCATCTTATTGGCTGTCACGTAAGCATGTTTAAGGTGTATCTGTTGAAGGTTATAGCTTTCACGTTATTACCTTATTTTAATGGCAAGCAAAATGCATTTTGGAGTCAATTATTTTTTATGATGATTTTATTTACATGTTTCAAAAATGTATGATGGAATAAAAATTTTAATTATATTAAAAAGAGTACACTATATTGTATAATTCATGAATAAAATATGGTCTAGTGTATCATGAATATCCTAACTAGGGTAATGCTGTGTTTGGATAGCATATGTTTACACTACATCACTTTATGAATTTACTTTAAAAATTATTTAATACAATGAAAAAATGTCATAAAGTGGCATAAACTATTATCCATATCTTTTAACTACAGGCCACACACCAAGATTGAAAAATGGCATAATTTCTTAAACTGTGTGGGTTTGAATTAAAAATGTTGTTACTCATGCTTATTAGACAATCACATCACAATATAAGAACATCAGCACAGTATAATGGAATCATTTATGTAAGATTCAACAGACAGCTGAAATAAAATATGTTTGTTTAACATATAAATTCTTGGTTTAAAATTTTGATGAGGGAAAAAAATTAAGAAATATAAAATATTATAAATATCAGTATATATATATACGATATAATTATTAAAGAAAACAATGCTTATGTTATTTTCGTGGATGCATACCATTGATAGTTGTATAATAACTTAAAAGATAACCCTTCTGCTGTTGTTTATTTGAATGCGCTATTCTTTATTGTCATAGCTGACTTGCAATTGAAAAATATCTAATCCAACTATGATTATAAAAAACTTTATTCTATTGAATAGACTTTATTTCTACTCATTTTATTATGTTGGCATAATTATTATTATCTGCCTGCGATGTCAGTTGAAATAAAAGTCCAATTTCATAATTTTTGCAGGTATTTAAGTATTTTTATATAATTGTAGAAATTTTTTAAGGAAATACACTCTTATCGATTTGGTAAAGACAAATGTCCAAAATTTACGACAATGAGAGAAATCCATCATTACAGCTAACTAGCGAATGAAAAATGACTTCCCATTTCTACTGTTTTTTTTAAACAAGAATTTGTCACGACTAAGTAAAAATTTTAAAAAAGAATATCGTTTTAAGACAGTCTGCTTAATATAGAATGTATGTAAGAAACAGAAAATTTAGACTAGTTAAATTCTAAAGTGCAAAGATAAAATTTTGCTAGAAGAAATAGAATTAAAAATATTAATCTAAATGCATCGATTAAATATGCTTTTAAAGATAAAGAAAGAATGATAGATATTTTAAATAAAATTATAAAATATGCAAAAAAGGTGAAAAAATAAACTGATAAATTGACTAAAGAAGAATAAAAATAATATTTGCAGAACAGTGTAAGAAATAAAAAAAATTAGAACGGTGTTGTAGAGTGTCATGTGAAATATGTCTTTAAGCAAATGCATAATATACATATTATCCAGGTTTTCTATGTGTAATTAACAGTACTTAGCACTATTATTTTCATATATATATATAACATCTTTTATATATGTAACCTAAATATATATTTATATCTAGGCATGAGACAAAAAATATTTTTTCTTGTTAGTTATGCAAACCTCAAACTAGAGTTACATGTAACCAGATTTATATGTCATCAATGGAAATAAAATTTTTATAAAGATAGACAAGAATTTATCAGTTGTGTTAGGATTGTAAAATATATGTTCCAAATCACAAATAATGATTACACCATTATACAAAAAGCTAAAAATTTACTCTATAACTTGAGAATGTGAAAAAATGTTAAATTCATTCCACTGTTACTCTATTTATAATTGAATAGATTTAGTCACATAAGACCATGGTGCATAACCTTTGGGTTGCAACCCCTCAAGGAATCACAGAAGCATTGTTGGGGGTTGTGAAAATATTAAGAATTTCTCATGTTGGATAATATGCAATTGTTTCAATGGCCTTATGTCAAATCATATGTACTAAAGTATGTGATAAAATGACTTTTATTATTACTATTTTTATTTGCTTTTAATAAGATGGTGGCAACATATAATGGGTTGCTTAAAATTTCAGTCTGAGTATGAGAGTCATTAGTGGATCACATAAAATTTCAGTCTGAGTATGGCGATCACAGATATAAAAAGGTTGCACCCATTGACAAAAGACATTAGTTTGACAATTAGCATTACTTTAATAAGAATACTTTCTTAGGAATTTAAATTCATAGCAGTGAATGAACAGACTTGTGAAAAAGTGAGTCACTTTACATTTTAACAGAAAACCAACTAATAAATTAATATATTATTGATCATTGAATTAATATTTATTGTTTCAGTTGAGAAGATAAAGGAAAGGTGAAACTGTATAAAACAATGCAACCAATAGATGACTCACTTATTAATAGATCTGCTTCTTAAAAATAGGGATTTGTATAGATAAATAGATAGTCATATAAGAAGAAAACACAATATATCGGTAGGAGAACAAACAGGTGTTACTGACCTCATTGAAAAAATTAAAAGACTGAAATGGAGTTGGGCCAGATATATTTCTAGAAGAGATGATAATAGTTGGACAATTGAAATCGTAAACTGGATTTCAAGAGATTGTAAAAGACCCAGAATGAGACTACATATGAGATGAATGGATGAAATAAGGTGTGCAGGAATGATGTGGAAAAAGAAGCTAAAGATTGGAGATGGATTAAACTTGGAGAGACCTTCATCCTGCAGTGGATTGATAATGGTTGATGATGATGATAAGAAGACATGATATTGGAGAAATGGTAGACATAAAGTGGGTATGTAAAAGGGTAAAATAATGGCAAGTTCATGAAGCAAGTATATGGAAAGGCAGACAAGAATGTGGAAATATAAGTAAGTAAAAGGGAAGATAAATAGAAATGTAATAAGTAAGTTAAATTGATATATTGTTGATTATCTTGACAATTATTAGAGAAAAAAAACAGATCAATAGATATATTCACTATGCAGACATATAGTTTAATGTAAAAAAAGATAAATCTAAGATTTCATTATTTATAATTGTATTATATTTTCTTCACCAATTGTGAAGTTTGCTCACTTTATAGTCATATTTCTTTAAATTTTATATTCAGTTTATCTGATCAGTTCAGACTGCTTGAAGTGTCCCATATACAATAACAAATAATTTAACATTCATTTATCATTGATGAGGCTCTCTGAAATTTTGGTTATTATTTCCAAATCCGCCAAGACAATGGTCTGAGATTAGTTTCTCAATCAGGGCAAATATTTTTTTTTAGATCACAAATATATTTGATTTTTGAGGTAACCAGATAATAGCCAAATCAACTAATTATCTAATTATTAGTCAGTAAATAGTAATGTATAAATGAAAACTTCTAAAGAGATGAATGTTCATAAACTTTTAAAGTAATTCCTTTTTTCACAATTCCTTTTTAGTCACTTACTGGAAAGATTTTTGCCTTTTACTAGATAATTTGCATTTATTTGTCTAAAATATGTAAAACTTGTTTAGAAAAAGTTCATTTATCTGAAGAAAAAAAATCCAACTCTATTCAAAAATAAAGAATAAAGAACGTACATTTGTGATCCTATTTGAATCTCTTCAAAAGTATTTTTGCTTTATATATATAGAATTATATTTGAGCTACTAAAACATTTTTTAAAAAACAATAATTGTTTTGTAAGTTGACATAAAAAATTCAGGTATTATTCAAATAGGATATGTAAAATATAATTATGATTTCAGATTTATTTTTGTTATTATTATTAATTTTTAAAAAGAAGTCTATTTGAAAATAAAAGTAATATGTTATAAAAAAAATCGTTACAATGTAAATAGAAATAAGGAAGAAATAACATAAATACAATATAATAAATAATTCAGTAGTTAATTAATAAGATTAATAGCTATCAATTTTTACAACTATCGTTATAAAAAAAATAACAAAACTTGATGAAAATAATAATGTCGAGGTGAAGCATAATAAAAATAAATAATATATTTAGCTATTATATACGATAGCAAATAAAAAAAAACACTAATTAATTCAAATGTTATACACCAATAGAATAATTTAAGAGCTTGTTTGAGCTATTGGTATGCTCTCTGTATTGCATTTTTTGTAATTACAAAAGTAATGCCACGTTATATATGGCTTGCTTTTTTAATTATTATAATTTTATCTTTAAGGCTTTGGCTGAGGCTATTAAAATATGGTAGATCTGAATTTAGTTCAGTCTAATATAGTTATTTAAGTTAGATCGCTAAATTTAAAGACACTTTCATGTCCGAAAATTTCAGAGTTTCTACTTAAATATACGTATGAAATAAGTGCTGGATTTTTGAATTGATATTTTAGGTCTAGTGTCCGAATATTCTAGCTCTCCACTGAAGTGAGCCATAAGCTCGAAACCAGTTGGTCTGGAGATGAGAATGTTCTGCATAGATATTTTAAATATTTTCTCATACCGTACTTATTAATTAAGATGTGATGTGATGCATTGTGGCTTCTCCTTAAACGAAGTCAAGAATATCTCAGCAATTATGCCCAGATAAACCTGTTTAACCACTTTATTTTGTTTGAGCTATTGGTACGCTCTCAGTATTGCATTTTTGTAATTACAAGCTTATAAAAGTAATGTCACGTTATATATGACTTGCTTTTTTAATTCAAGCTTAGATAATCGGGAAAACTTATGAAATAAGTTATGCATTAGAAAATAATAGACTTTTTAAAATGATAATGAATTATTAATTTCAATTTCTTGTTTTGTATAATTTTTGGTTTATTTTTTAAGATATAATTTTTATTTGCCTTTCCAAATTATTACAGGTTTTATCCACATCCGCAACTTTTTAGCCTAATTATGTTTTTTTTTTTTTTTTTTTACAGTGCATACACATATTTATCCTCATCATCATTTTAATCATCACTGAGTAGGATGAATGTCATTCCAAATTTAATCCATTTTCTTTGATCGATAATCACTCTTTACCATATCAAATCGACCGATGTTTTTATTTCATCTATTCATTTCAAGTGTAGTCAATGTCAAAGTATTTTATAATCCCTTAGAATCCAGTTTAAGAATTCGCCTACTCATCTAGTAGCAATTACCTTGGCAATATGTCCATCCGACCTCAATTTTAATTTTTAATTCTTCCAAAGGCATTAATAATAATTCTTATTCTCTTATCTAAGTAATTCTTTTCAATCTCTTTTCACTACTCTTAACATATATTACTCCACGCGGTGTTGATTAGTCTGAAATACTTTGTGTCCACGTAAGAAATGATGAAAAAAAAAAGTTCTTTATCCAAGTGTTATATATGTTTTTACACAGATATAAGAACACACTCACTTATATATAAGTTTAAGTGTTAAAAAGCTTGTCCATTATTATGTGTGAAGATATGACAAACTTGAAATAAAATTGTTTGAATATAGGATACTACTATAAATATAAATGTCATATATATAAAAATATACATAAAATAATATAAAAATGAAATCATATGTATATTTAAATGATTATATTTTATACAAATATTTTAATTTCATTATTCACGTACATATTTGATTTTATATATATAAAATAAGAAGTAGCCAATCATATCTTCTCTATCAGTTTCAGAATAAAATTGAAAACTGACATTTATATTACATAAACCTATTAGGTGTCTGAAAAATTTACTGTAAGATTTCATGGATTTTATCATTCTATCAACAGTTGAAGAATGTGTCAAAATCTTTTAATAAATTTTTCAATTGTACAGAGGTTTGTATCATATAAATATCAGCTTTGATTTATTCTATACATGTTCAAGAAAACATAATTGTTCTCCATAAGTATTAGACTTTACATAATATAATCATTTAAACTGTAAATAGAAATATTATTGGAAAATATAAATATTAAAATGGAAATTATAATAAATTTCCCTATAAGTTTAATCTTATTTATATATTCTCTTCTCTAAAAAATCTTGAAGAAACTTCCCTTATTTTATCCATTAACTCATATATGGTCTTTTTCTGTCTTTTTAAAACTTCTGAGATCCATTTTTATGGCTTTTGAGGTCCATTCATTGTCATTTATCTAATGGTATATGAAAAACCACTGCTATTCTTTCACACCTATTTTATATTTGATTTCTCACTTTTATTCATTGTATACATTTCTGCAGGTATCTCTGTGTGGTGTGTAATCTTTGTATTGTTTTCTTCTTAACAACCAAACCTAATAAGTAATCATTGGTATAACACATCTCTAAATGTTTCCTTTTTATGCATACATATATTTCCATTTAATAAATTATTTCTATCAAAAACACTCTATACAAGTTATATTATAATATTATCATCATTCATTGTGTTTCTAATTATATAAATAATCTGACCAAAATAATTATAGTTATCTTATGTTTATTTTCTTCTTATGAATAATGATATTCTTAAACATTTACAAATAAAGACAATACAAAGGTTTGACAATTAAATTTGTAAACTTGCCACCATACCCATTTTTGGGAGAATGATGCAAATAACTCAGTAACCAATCATAACTCTGGATCACTAGTGTTTTACAGCTCTGTCCATATTGACATAGTGGTTCCATGCTGAGTGGCATTCACTAAAATTAATGCATATATTGGTGTGCAATGGATGCTAACTTGGCAAGAATGGGATGAAATGAGGAGCATAGGGGAATAAAGCCATGTCAAAAACATTACTTTATAAATAGACGTACTCTTTGGCTATATACGGACAATTATACTACTAATAATTTTCAAATATTTTAATTTCATATTAGTTCATAAATTGAACAGGTATCCATCTTAGTACTTTCCTAAATATATCTCTATTTTACAAAAATCAAATTAGTTTGGATTTATCAGTAAAGTATAAGTGTCATGGCATTTTTTATTGGAGTTTATATATGTGTTACCATACGTAGTCTAGATGTAAGTAATTTTGTTCTTTTGTTTTAGTGATATATGTTGTTGTATTTTACTTTTTTATATAAATATTATAATAATTTTATCAGTAATTCTTAGATTAATAACAATCAAATTTATTTTATTACTAAATGGCTGATTGTAATTTTTTTAAAAGACTGCATTCAATTTATCCCAATTACCAGGCCTATACAAATTTTATGCAGTACTGCTTCTTGTTGTACAGTATTTCTGCATGAAGTTTTTATACATGTATTTTATGACTGAAAAAACAGAGATGATTAAGATAAAAAAAGTTGGCCAGTAGCATTTTTTTTCTTCAAATGTTACATATTTCAACTGTCATCTCATTCATTTTATATAAAAAATTTAAGCAGCCAAAGAAAATTCAATGCTTGAAATTTTAAAAGCATTAACAAAATTGATTGCAAATCCATACTTAAAGAAAAGATTCCTAACACATTTAAGAGCCAATAAACATCACATGATCATGCTTGGATTGAAAATATTATGATGTTTTCAATTTAAGACTCATAGTTTTGTAGTTAAGTAGAGATAAAAGGTGGATGCTAGGGGGTAGCATTAGATCATAAGATCTAGGTACAGTGCTCTCAGATCAAAGGCTCTTCACTGATGAAGGCCACAAGTCAGAAACTAGTCTGGGGATATTGGATGAGTAGGAACTAGATGGGGATTTTATGCACAAGCCTTCTGGCATCCAATGATTATTCTGGCTTGCACTGAGTAGCAATACATATAGAGAATTTTGCCTGTTTTAATATTTTAAGAGCATTAGGAAGTCTGAAGCTACTAATAATAACAATAATTGTAATTCAAATGGAAAAAATTACTTCTTTTAAATGTCCATTTGGAATTATAATTATACTATAAAATAGTACTTCGCTAATAAATGATATAATTTTGTTATGTGTAGTATTTTTAAGACATAACTGATTGCAGCCTTTGCAGATGGACTGATTTTCTGAGGGAATGGAAGTTCAGTAATGAGAAGACCTTAGGAAAATGAGTAACAAGCAGAACTGATGAAAACATTACAAAAATTTTTCAAGTTGTGCATCAAGTTATTGGGGATCATGAAAATCATAGCAACCAAGTAAACACTATAGAGAATCAGAAAAATATTAAATAAAAATCTTGGCATAAAAATGGCATGTGGAAAAGTAATCCCAAAGGATCTCACAAGCAAATAAGAATCACATGAAAGGCAGAATATTTTCAGACATGTTATCACTGGTAATGAAACATGAGTGTTAGCATCAATATACACAATGAACTTCACAACAAAAATTTCATAAATATTGTTTACTATGCATTTGTATCAATGGGACAAATAGTTGACTAAAGTTGCTATTTGAAAATGCTGAAAAGCTGGTCCAAAAAATTTAGACAAATCTTTTGTCTCATAACAATGCATCATCTCACATGACAATATCTATGAGGGAGTATATAGCTAGTAAAAAAATACCTTTATTGGAACACTCTCCCTATTTACCTGAATTGTTCCAGAATGATATTTTTTCTTTACTTGAAGATAAAGGAAATATTGAAAGAGAAACATTTTGATGCCATTCAGAACTTAAGGGTAAAATAGAGACATCTCTGATGGCAATTGCAGAAGAAGTTTCAAAATTGCTTTTAAGAGTGGATTAGATGCATAGCCTTCCCAAAAAAGTATTAGTGATATTCATTAAAAAGCTATGGAACACTTTTTTAAAGATGAGTTTATGAAATGTATTGTCAGACCTTGTATAACCAAACATACATATTGCCAAACTAAAAATAATACATAAATTATCCACACAAATTAAATTTAAATAAACAGTTAAATCAAATTAGCATCATATATACTTTCCATCTTTGACATATTGCTAAAAAACAGCCAATCGGTTCCTTCAAGATAAATATTATAGCCTTTAAAATCTGATAAGTCTTCAGTTTGATATTTACCTGAAAATGTTTTGCATATTACATTAGAATACTAGCTGACAATAAGTAATATAAGACATGAATGTTACATAGTAAGTGTATATAATATATTACCTGATTTGCATATCTTATTTAAACTTTGTTTGGAAAGTTAATTAATATAAACTATTATTATTTTTATAGATGTGCCTTTTCTGCTTCAAATTTATTATTTTTATATTTGTTATCTATTTTCTACATTTCACTTTATTAGTATCACTATATATAAATCGATTTTTTATTTTTAACTTTATTCATTTTTATATTTTGTTAATTAACTTTATTATTAAGTTTACATTAATATTGTTGCATTTAAATAAATCTTTATTTATATATTTTATTAATTAATTAAATCAATATTTTTAAAATAATATGGTTGTATTAACTTTTAGATATATAATTAACTTTATCAATATATCTAAGGTAATTAATCAATTTCTAAATAATGATAGAATTAATTTTACCAAAAACATTTACATATAATAATAATTAAAACAACAACAACAACAATAATAATAATAATAATAATAATAATAATAATAATAATAATAATAATAATAATAATAATAATAATAATAATAATAATAATAATAATAATAATAATAATAATAATAATAATAATAATAATAATAATAATAATAATAATAATAATAATAATAATAATATCACATGACCACCATTTCTTATGCTAGCTCATAACTGTTATTAAAACAGGCAAAACTCTCTACATAGTAGTGCCATTCAGTGCCAACCAGAGTAATCAATGGATGCCAGAAGGCTTGTGTATAAAATCCCCATCTAGTGCCTACTCATCCAATATCCCCAGGCTAGTTTCTGGCTTGTGGCCTTCGTCAGTGAGGAGCGCTCCTCACTGACGAAGGCCACAAGCCAGAAACTAGCCTGGGGATATTGGATGAGTAGGCACTAGATGGGGATTTTATACACAAGCCTTCTGGCATCCATTGATTACTCTGGTTGGCACTGAATGGCACTACTATATAGAGAGTTTTGCCTGTTTTTTAATAATAATAATAATAATAATAATAAAATTACATATTTGTATATTGTTAAAAATAACATTATTTAAGAAAGTAATAATGCAGATTTTAAACTTCTCTTTGTTTAATTTTATTTTAATTTATAGTCGGTATATACCTGGTACATATATGTAAAAATAATACCTTGATGATAACCTGTTTATATGGGTCTAAACATAAGAGATAAATAACAAATATAAAAATAATAAATTTCAATACATATTTTTATAACAATTAAAAAAAGAGAATATATAAAATATTAATATCACTGAAATAAAAATACTAATAATTTGCTGTGCAATAAAACAAAAATTTGTAAAATGTACATAATAATATTTGTTGGAATTATTTAGTACAGTACATTGTTTAAACTCGTAGACATTTGTAGTACTTTTATGAGTTTTTGTTATAAAATACAGGCCTTAATAATTTTGAAAGTATATTTTGATTCAAAGAAAACAATTTACTAATTCTTATATTGGTGTAAGAGTATGATACCAATGAGAATATATATATATATATATATAAAATACATTTTATATATTTAACCCATGCAAATATTCGTTTTAACATATATATATAAGACATATTTTGAGGGTTCATCCATGTTAAAATATTTTAAATATTGATATACCGAGATTTCAACTTGGTGACACAAGTCATCCACTGAGTGATAAAAGGTAGAAAGATGGTTGTAAAGGTGCTACAATCACTGATTTGGAAAAAAAATGTTAAAGTTCCACCAATAGCAAAAATGTTAAATTAAGATGTCATTGAGATATTTAAAAGGCCAGATTGTATCAATAAATGAGATGATACATGCAAACTTCCTCCTGTTTGGAAAGATTTTTTTTAAAAAAAAAAACTTTCTTAATTTAACATTTTTGCTATTAGTGGAACTTTAACGTTTTTTTTCAAATCAGTGATTGTAGTGCCTCTACAACCATCTTTCTACCTTTTATCACCCAGTGGATGACTTGTGTGACCAAGTTGAAACGTCGGTATATCAATATTTAAAATATTTTAACACGGATGAACCCGTAAAATATATCTTTTATATATGCAACCTGTGAAAATCTTCTTATCAACATATATATATATATATAAACCTGTGAAAATCTTCTTATCAACATATATATATATATATAAACTTCTACATCATCAGTTTATAAACTGATTAATAAAAATAGTGATTTGTTGGAGATTATGAGGATTACTTAAAAGAAAAATCATGATTTGAATTCATTATCAAATAAATTTAAACAGTGTGTAGATTGTAAATGCATTTCAAAAATAGATTATAAAATTCCATATATTTTATAGTAAGGTAACTATTTATAAAAGAGTTAAAGTTTATAACGTAGAGAAAAATTAGATACCGTATATACCTTCAAACATAGTATGAGTTATAAAATATTGTTTGATAATGTAATGGTTATCTTTCATGAATGTAATAAAATCAACATAAGAATCAATAATAATCCTTTGATTATTTATTTTGTATAAACGATCGTCCATATTATGAGAGATTGATTTAATGTTGAAAGTGATTAACATTGATTTTCAATTATAGATTGATATATATACATTTGTTAGTAGTTTTTTTTAAAAAAGATTTATTTGTTTAATAAACATAATCACAACTTGGATGAAAATTTGTAAACAATTTTGTAATTTTTCTGGCAAGCATTCTGCCATGTTTTTTCCATTTTGTGATATGTTTATATATGTCATCATCATCATCATCATTATATTCAAACATTATTTATTAATTAAAGGATGAAGATCTTTCCAAGTTTAGTTCAGGTTTTCTGGTACCTAACTTCCCTTTTCTTCAACATCAGAATATCCTTTCTTATTTCATCTATTCATCTTATATGTGATCTCTTTCTAAGTCTTTTACAATATTTTGGGATTCAGTTACAATTATTTATCATATACCACTTTTTATAGCAATATATTCAGCTCAATTACATTTCAGTGTCCTAATTCTTTTAATAATGTGTCATACCTATATATTCTTTCACCCATTTATTTCATTTTTGATATCTTTTTGTTTTTTCTAACCTAATTATATAAGAGTCAGTTCCATAAGTAAAAATTGTTAAACTAGATGTATCAAAAAACCTTTTTTTTTTAAATACATGGGCATTGTTCCTTTTAGTATATTATTACTTCTACCAAAACTACTCCATCCTAATTAAATTCTATCATTAATTTCATCTATTACATTTTGCTATGTATTAATAGTCAGACCAGGATATAAATAGTTGTGAAGTTGTAAGTCATAGTTATGACTCTTTTTTCTTCCAATAAAAACCACAGAACATTACTTTAGAGTTAAACCACTAAACATCACATGATTACCGTTTTTTATGCTTGCTCATAACTTTTAGATAGGGATTTTTATGCACAAGCCTTCTGGCATCCATTGATTACTCTGGCTTGCACTGGGTGGCACTACTGTATGTAGAGTTTTGCCTGCTTTAATTACTTTAGTGTGTTAGTATTTACCATTGGTCTTATTTTGTTTCTTTCATCTGATAAATTTTTTAACATTTTTTGAGTTGTGAAGCACTATTTGCTTAGTTCTCTTTTCAGTACGCACAATATTTCTTATAAATCTTCTGTAAAAAAGTTTTGAAGATATAGAATTACCTTGTCTTATACCCTTCTCAATGTTAATCTTTTTAGTATTGCCATGTAGTCTCATCATGTTATTGCATTTTGATAAATATTTTTCAGAATACAACAGTATCTTGGGTCTATATCTTAATATTCCAATGTTGTAATCATCTTCGAAATGCATATAGAATAAAATGCCTTTTCATAAACTACGCATTCAAGTTATTATGGCAATTTATATTCATTGTTTTTTATAACTTCTCTTAATATATGGATGGGATTCACTGTTCTAAAACCACTATTAAACTCAGGTGGTTCTTTTGGTTGGTTAAAATCCAAAGTTCACTTTAGATGAGTTGCAATTATTTTGAGTGAAAATTTTGAATAAAACTAATAGAAGAATGATAGTCTGTAATATCTTCCTTCAATCATCTGATATATCTTTGTCATTTAAATATTTATTATATAACATTGTTATCAATTTTTCTACTTCTGCAAACATCAGTAATAGTTCCATTATTTTCTGGAACTTTTTCTTTCTTCATATATTCAATTGCATGTCTCACTTCTTCATTTAAAATGTAGGAAAATTCAGAAGGTGTAATAACTGTAGGGCAAGGGTCCCCAATCTTTTTGCACTTAAGAGCACATTCTATAATACCAGCCAGGTAGTGGGCACCATTTATTTTTTCAGTGTAAATTTATAGTTGGATATTGTTAATAATACACATAATGTACAAAAAAATATTTATTTATGCTATAAAAGTATAGTATGCCCTACAATTTGATTACAATATAATACAATAATTTATAAGAAATTATAAAAATTAAATTTATTTGTATCAGATAAATAATTTTTTATCATGTTAGAATAGCAGCGGGCACACATAAAATGGTCTGCGGGCACCATGGTACCCATGGACATAGGGTTGGGGACCCATGCTGTAAGGAGTGTTTGGTTTTTTGTTCTTTATTATTATATAATTCTTTTTAAAAGTCTTCAACTAATTTCATGATGACATTTTTGTTAAGTAATAGCTCCATGTTTTCTTTTTATTGCAGAAATAAATTTCATTTCAGTATCAACATGTTGTTTTATATCTTATAATTTTTACACAATTCTATAGCTTTTTTTGCCATTGCAGAATTAGAATTTCTTATATCAATATTAACTTTTTTCAGTGCCATTTTACAAAACTCTAAATTTTAATTCTTTTTAATATATATATATTTTTAAAAAACTCATATTTTTTTTTTCTTCACATTGTTTTGTCTCAATAGAATACATACTTGTAACTATTGCTCTTTGTACAAAGTAAGTCTCTTACAATCCTTAACAGTTTATCAGCTATTTTTTTTAATGATGTCATTCAAGTCTGAACCATCTTTAAAATCTATTAATATTTTAAATAATTTGGAAGTATGTTAAATCCAATAAAACATTTCTGAAGGTTAGGAATATAAATTCTTAAGGTTTTTTCTTAATAGTTTTAATAACACTAGTTTTGCATTAACAGCCATCTTACATTTTATTTATTTCTGTGCTGAATCTATTAAGAATATATATATATATATATATATATATATATATATATATATATATATATATATATATATATATATATATATATATATATATATATATATATCTGTTAATCAAAATATAATTATCAAATTCTGCTTTATTCTCACTTGCATGGTTCTATGGTCATTTTTATTTAGCATTTTTCTATAAAAGAATTCATAATATACAGATTTTTTTCTTTTGCAAACTTCGTTGGTCCTTATTATTTTCATGTTTTAATCATTTACAAATTTTAACATTAATGTCTCCCATGATAATTTAATACTGTTATTTGATACATCCGTATAAAAAATCTCTATGTCTTCATCCAAAAAAAACTTGTTTATCTGCATTTGATAATTTCCCATATGATGAATATATAATCTTATCAAATTGTCCATTGGGCATTAATCTCTACAATGATATTTTTTCAGTCTCATTAATCATGAATCTCACTGCATTTGTGCTCCCAATATATTTGCTTTTGTAATAAAGTACATGACCCCTTTTTAAATTTAACTATCTCTAATTTTTTTATAATTTTCTAAAGTCCAACAATGTTCAGTTTACTATTAAATAGTTCTTCCAATTTATGCAATCTTTCTTTATTTAGAAATGATCTGAAGCCTTAGGTACCTAAGCAAAAGAATGACATCAAATGGTAGTCTGAATTTTCATCCAGAAAATTTTAGAACCATTTACCTTCAGCCATCAATTGCTACCTTGGTTCTTGGCTTTACATTTTTGGGGAATTAAAGGCTATAATTTAGTTTTGTATATCACACATGTAAATATTTATTTAAAAAAGATTATGCTCACATTCAATAATACTACCTTCACAAAAATTCAACGGATATTTTAATAAAAAACTATCTGACAGCAGAGAAGAAAAATGGTGCTTATTGATCTTAAACTCACAGATAAAAATAAATGCACTCACAATTTTGATTGCTTTTATATTGATAAGAAATCCATCCACCCAACCATCCATATTCATCTACTCTATAAACAATCACATAGTAATAATAGATGCAACAAGAATTTATGGAGTGAACATTAGGAAATGTGGCCTGCTCAGTAACTTTAAATCTCAGAGGGGAATCAAAGAGTCTCTTTTTTATTAACAGAAATGCCTTTCTGAAGCTCTGACCAATGTTGATGTGGACAAATACAAACCATGAACAACATTGTAAAATCCTATAGTTATATCGTTAAAATCGGAGAACTTGCCAAAATAACTAGTACTTACATATTACTTTATGATATTTCATTAATTGTTAAGCTACATTGTACAAAAAAATTCATACGCTAAATAAATAAGTCCCCAATTAAATCTATTAAAGAAAAACTGGAAATACTTTTTATATTATTAAGCCACTTAGGTGCTTAAATGTCACACAATGAGAATGTGATGCTGTGGTATTTTCTAAGCAACTAACTATACTATTATTATTTGAGGGTTGTAAATGTGCTATATTCTCTACCTGGTGGTAGATTGAGTAACTAGATAATAAAAATCTAAGGCACGTGATCATCATTGTTTGCCACCATATTAATGCAGTTTGTTCTAATATCTCAAATTTAAAGCTACGTATTAAATTTAAGAGCATATTTAATATGATCTAAACAAAAATAGTGCTAACCCAGTCATTTGGCTGTAAAGTGATAGTTCACTTTAATAACCCTACATTACCATGTCTAAGCTATAATAGGCAATCTGTAGTAAAGAACACCATACTATAACTTCTAATTTCATTAAATGAATCTAACCATATATGCATTAATCATCGCCACACAGTTTACTGATTTTTTTAAAACTTTGTCACTGATATATATATAAATTAATGAAGATTTAAAATAAGCATTCAGCAAAATTGATTGGATTGTAATAAATTGAATTTTTTTTTAAACGGGTAACTATAGCAACAGTCTTTGTGATTTACTTCTAACCTTGATTAGAAAAGAATTTTACTTTTACAATTCGTAATTGGTGTTCTAAAAAAAAAAAGAAGGAAAGAAAAGAAAGAAAGAAAAGACAAGTGAAAGAAAGTTAAATCAGCAATAATTTATCATGAAGATACTTAAAAAAAGAAAGCAGTCAGTGGTATGATATAGCATGGATGGTTGAGGGTCGTGTCAAAGTCTGAGTTCAAACCCCCTTATACATTTCATAGCAGGTATGAAAAAGCCTGTACTGTAGAAAAAAAAAATCATATTTCAAAAATGAATTATGTAAATTAAAGTCAAATATTATTAGCAGAGGTAAATGCATTTACGAGAAAGTCTGATCCTGGAAAAGATTATACATAGAATAAAATACATCTGTGCTTTTAATACATATAATAATTATATGATAGTTTCTTTAGAGGGCATGAGACATTTGAAACCATTTGATAGATGGAGCACAGTTCACTCAACTGTTTCTCAAACTTTTCATAAGACTGAATACTTCACAAACCCTAAAATCTTAATCTTGAGCTATTTTATAGGAGAGGTGAATATTAATAATAAATAAAGTAAATAAATATAAGAGTTAAAAATAAACATTTATTCTCAGATTTTAGTTATGTAAAACAAAATTTATGAAAATAGTAAAATAAATTAGCATGTATATAAATATATTGAAATGGTATGTACATATTGTAATAATCAAATAGTTTTCTGATTGGGAGTTCTCATTAAAGTTTACATGAAGTTTGAGTGTTTGGAAGAGGGAAAATTGAGTTGTGATCTATGATCTTGAGTTCCCAAATATGTCACATTACACAGAGTCAAAACAGCACCACACAGTGCAAGCCAGAGTAATCAATGGATGCAGGAAGGTTTGTGCATAAAATCCCTATCTAGTGACTACTCATTCAATATCCTCAGATTGGTTTCTAGCTTGTGGCTTTCATCAGTGAGGAGCCTTGGAACTGAGAGCACTAAACCTAGATCTTAGGATCTAATGCAACCTTCAAGCATCCACCTTTTACTTTTTTAGCTAACTAAAAAACTTTTGAGTCCAAAATGAAAACACAATAATGTTTTCAAGCTAATCTCATTAACTTGTACATTTGTATAGATCTGAACTCAGCTCAGCATCCATACTTTTTGGTATTTTTGTTATTTAATAACCACAGTCACCATAATCCTATTGGGCAGGATTCATATTAAACCATCAATCATCACAATGATCATCATTCTTTATGATTATAGTTTTTCACTAAGGCAAAACTCTTCATACAGTAGTGCCACTCGGTGCATAAACAATGACGATCATGTGATGTAATATCCATCACATTACACTTGTTCTAAACAATGTAGGATTATATTAATAGTATGATAGTGAAATGAAATTTATAAAAAGAATATACTAATTGTATTGCTTGTTGATGATTTATTAAAAGTGCAAACCTGTTATTTCCTTAAATAAACATATTTTTTTATTTCTCATTTTCACACCAAAAATAAAAAAAAAGTATTAAATATTTTTTCCACAGCACTCTTAAATTGCAATTTTTTGATAACAACTAAACTGAATATAGATTGAAATTAATTCTTATTGAAATATCTTAATTTTAGTATCGTTCAGAAAATGTAAAACAAAATAAGGGCAGGGATTTATATATTCAAAATTAATCCTTCCATAATATCACTTTTATTAAAATCTTTGAAGCCAAAAATGAAAAATTTACAAATAGTTTCTTTGTTTATTTATTTTATTGTTTTATATTAAATAAAATATTTGTTGGTACAAATGAGATAATCACATTCAGATTTTATTTAACATATTCACTTTTTATCGAAAAATAAATTAACAACATTACATAACATATAATAGAAAGTGATTACGGGTAAAACAAAACAAACATTTTCAAAATCATAACTGTTATATTTTGCCATTATTTTGTAATTATAAGTTGAATTTTTAAATTTCAAAAATTATATTCATTACTTGAATATATTCTTCATTGATATGCATTAGTAATAAAAATTAGTGCAGAATTATTTATTATTCATTAAAAATATTTTTTAGTCTAGAAATTAATAAATAGTTTCTGTAATCATTATTTCTTTCACTGGATTATTCTTTTTATTAATTTGCAAAGTCATTATATTATTTTTAAGGTGAATTTAATTTTTATGGAATTATAATTTTAATGAAAACAAAGAATAATAAATTTTAGTGCTCTTTTAGTAAATAATCTCCACCATTTTTAATTTCAAAAACAACCAAAAACGTCATGTGACACATCTAAGTGATTATAGCCATGTGACCCGAGTTCTAAATTTTTCATCTTTTGGCCTTTTTTTGAAGTTAGTCATGTGACCCGAGTTCTAAATTTTTTGCATTTTTGCATAATTTTTTATCACTTAGATGGGTCAGATGACGTTTGTCGTCGTTTTTGAAATTCAAAATGGCGGAGGTCACATACGGAAATAATTATCAAACTGGCCACTTAAGGCTCAACATGACACTGGACGCATGAAAAATTTAGTGAACTTAGCTTGTTTATATAAAATAACACTGAATAATTACAAAGTTATATACAATATTAAATAAAGTTTTTCAGTGCATTTATAACAACTTAAGAGTGAAATTAAAAATATTCAAAATGTAAGTAATCGACTGTAAAATTTTAAAATATGATTTACTGAAAAATGTAAAATAGAGGTGGAGAATGTGTGCGTGCATGCTTTAAAATTTCAATTTAATTAATTGTATTATTGTTTTTATTTTAGAAAAATTACTGATAATAAAATAGTAATAAAATATTATTCTTTAACTTTGGATGTTTTTATAAAATTAAGAGATTTATTCAATTTTTATTAAATGTAGATGCGAGTATGAATCAAAACAAAACAAAACAAAAAAAAAGCTTTATAATTAGAATTCTTGCGATAAATTTTTAAAAATAAACAATGGAAATCATTTTAAATAATTTTTTATTCATTAATTACATATATTTAACCCAAAAACTTAGAAGATATTAACTAGTGCTTTACAAAAACACCAATTTATTAAAGTATCTAATTAAGAAAGTTTATTAATTTCTTCAAAAGATATTTATCTTTTTGACATGTGTATGATCAAGTGTGTCAGCAGTATGAGATAGTATGGATAGTTGAGAGTCAAATGAAAGTCTGAGTTCAAACCCCTATTGGAGTGCAGGTATGAAAAAGCCTGTACTGTAGAAAAAAATCATATATCAAAAGATATAAGCAAAGATTACTGTGAAGAAAATTTTTTGGGGAAATTTAATCCAGACATATATATACTTTGATTTTGTTAAGATTTACTTCAAATGTCCACTTCATCACGTATTTGTGAAACATATGAATATATTTAAAAAGGATAAATAATCCTATGGTGGATTTCAAGCTCATTCAACTCTTTTCAATTAATCCAGGTCGCACTATTATATATATCTTCATCATTTGTTTAGTATTCATTAATACAAAATAATCACACTTTGATTTGCAAGTTTCAACTTTTCTGATGAGTGGAAGATATTACAATGGGAAAAGAGAGATGAAATCATGTGTTTATATTTAATAAAAAAAAATCTATATATTAATTTATAAATAAGATTTAAAATTTATATCTGGGCTAGGAACAATCTAGTTTAATAAATAATTAATAAAAATTATTAATATATTTATCAGATGTAGTTGGTGTCAATGTCATGCATGTAGAATCTTTGATATTTGTAAATCAAAATGTAATATAATTTTATCTACAGTTTAATTACAAAGTTTTTGCATTAAAAATCATAGATTTTCAATTTATCAGACAAAGCTATAGTGTTTCACAAATAAATAAATAAATAAACAGGATTTGATAAATATCATATACAATAATTGTAATATTATTCTGCATAAAATTTATTATTTATGAGAATACTTAAAAATAAAATGAATCTTATTTAATAAAATCCAAAGATTAGCATTTTATTTTGTTTTAATTAATTCATACAATAAAATCAGAAAAAATAAATAAATTTGAAAGCTTGTAAAAAAATATAATGTGTGATGCAAAAACTTCTACATAGTTTGACTATACAAATTATTGTGGAAAATGATATGCTGGTAACCCATGGTTATGTTTATTTAAAATAGTTGTTTATCTTCAAGTTGCTAATTTTTCAGGCATTAAAAAATCATATTTTCTGTAGATATTCTCAACAGAGAAATCCTAAGATGTATATGTAAAGCCCCTATATGTTATGATTAAAACCTAGATTGAATTTATGGTTTGTAGAAACTATAAAAACTGAATCAGTTTTCAATATGTTTAAGATTTTCCCTTTACGTAATTGATAATAACCAAATTACCAACAGTCTAAAGGGGTTGTTAGTTATTTTTAGTTACAGTGGGAAAAGGAAAAACAGGGATGAAGAATTCTTTATAATTTCACTACCTGGAAGTGTGCAACTTAATGAATAATACTTTTTTTTCTTCATTGATTCTCCATGAAGAGTGGTTGGATAGACATTTTCCAGAAGGGAGTAATTTAAAGACTATATTTGACATCTATGGTTGTTTTCTAAAAAAATAAAAAAAATATTTGCAAACCTCTTAAAATATTAAAGTACAATTTGAAAAAAAAAAGAAAACATTTATTTTTAATATTTAATTAATATATAAGGTATATGAGCACAGACTTTCACACTACCCACCACTCTCCACACTATCTCATAACACTGATACACTTGAACACATATATGTTGAAAAGATAAATAGGCACCACTATATGTATTTCATGCTAAACCAGAAATCATCAGTTGGTCCAGATTACCATCTCTACACATATATGCTATAAGTGCTCAGATATATATTAAGATAGCCAAACCTCATACTTTAATGGACAGGCTTGATTCTACTCCACACTCCAACTCTTCAACTGTCCATCCAATTGAAAATCTGATGATGGAATGCTCAAAGGCCACCCTGAGGCCAAGATTAATTAAATAATTGATATTTATGATCAGTATTATTTTAATATTAAAATGTTGTGGACATTTATATGAAAAAGATAATCTATATATTTTTTAAATTTAGCTTTAATTTAAGCTTAATATGCTTTTGATATATAACATATCATAATCATAGAACATTCATTTCTTTAGTATTCAGAGTCTATATATAGAATACCCTTTTCTGTATATAGGCTCTAAGCACTAAAGAAGTGAATGTTCGATGATTATATATGTTATATATTGAAAGCATGCTAAGCATGAATTAAAGCTAAATTTAAAATATATAGACTATCTTTTCTGTATAAATGTCCAAACATTTATGTGAGTATTGCAATTACCCAGAGAAAAGAAAACAAAAATCTTTGGTATTGGTCAGTATTATTTATAATGTAATTATCATTAATTTCATATTTAAATTAGCAATGGCTATAATTTGTACCACATGCTACTATACATTTTTAAATATATTAATTTCACATAATTATTTAATAAACTAATAATCAGCATTAAGCTAATGCACATGTGCTTTGTGGATTTTAACAACAAATTAATACTCTCATTTCTCAAATACAAGATAAAGTCTCTGTGAAAGAATAGCCCCAAACATTTAACTATGGGCAAATCTTAAGTGTCTGAAAATGAGAGTTCATGCTCTCTTTCCAGATACTTAAGATTTGCCCATACTTAAATGTTTGGGTTGAAAGAATATATGGATTCATTTTATTCTTTCACAAAGACTTTATCTTGTATTTGAGAAATGAGATTATTCATTTATTGTTAAAATCTACAAAGAGCATGTGCATTAGCTTAATGCTGATTATTAGTTTATTACAATTCAAAAACATCATGCTATTTAAAATAAATATATCATTTATATAATTATTTAATGAAATGGAAGTTTATATTAATACTTTTCTAAATATGTTATCTTTTTTATGTAAAATAACAAATTAGTTTGAATTTAGCTTGCTTAGTTTAAATTTTATACTTCACAACTTCTGTTTTAGATTTCTTATATAAGTTGGAGTCTAGTTGGGGGTAAATTTAAATCGTGTTTTGCAAAAATATTGAAATATTTTTCCTACTTTTAAAAACCCAGTATAATAAAACTTGTAATTAATGGTAAACCAATAATAAGAACTAACAATAGATATTAATGGACTATGATACACCAAGCACTATTCAGACTTTATATGTTAAAAATCTCAGTTCTAGAACAACTAACATATATTGAAATTTCTGTTCCCCAAAAAGGATAAGGAAGCCATTCAAACACTGCATTTTATGCTGGAGAATAAAAGAAACACTTCAGAAACAATAAAAATTGAAATCAAATATTTTCTATGATGATAGGAAAGCAATTAAATCTCCCAAAGTAGATAAATCTGTAGTCATTCTTCATACTGACAAAGGCAAAGCAACAGTTGTCGTGGATACAACTAATTATGACAATGACATACAACAACTCCTCACAGAAGGACAATACAGAAAAGTAGCAAAAAATCATAAACCAAGTAAAGAAACAAAGTTAAAAGCATTTCTCAGAAAGCATCATAGGTACTTCAGTAATTCAGAAAAGATTAAACTATCATCATAATTCAGCAAAATTCCTTATCATTATGGTCTACCTAAAATCCAGAAAGATCATGTTTTATAAGGCCATTGTTAGTTCTAGAAATTCACCTTGACAATATTTGTCAAGATTTCTTCCCAAAATTCTGAGTCCTTTGGGATATAATATCCAGTCCTTTGACAGGTCTTCTAGACACTTTGTAGAATTAATCATGAACATGAAAATTGAAAGCACTGTCATACTAGTAAGCTTTGATGTGAAAAGTTGTACCATATAAAGAAGTATTGTCTATTGTAAGAAAAAGATTAAATGGTGATAATAGCTTACAAACTAAAACAACTCTTCCTATTGATAGTATAATGAAACTATTAACATTTTGCATAACAATAACCTACTTTCAATACAACAAAAAATTCTTCTAAAAAATCAAGGAATGGGTCTGGGTTCATCATTGTCACCCCTGATAAGCAATACTTACATGGAAATACATTAAATCACGTTTATAAAGGCTAAATCATATTCACCTAATGTTTGGCTTCATTATGTTGATACATTTGTTGTATGGTCATGTGATGGAGCACTAGTATAATTTTTTTGGAAACAGATCAACATTTCCCCTTCAATTATATTCACAGTAGTGTCAGAACAAAAAAAAAGGCATTCTTGGATGTTCTTGTATCAAGACTTCCTCATGGCAAAATCAAAACTACAATTGACAGAAAACCCATACCTACAGAAAAATAGCATATACATCAAATTACTACAGAAATACAAAATATGCAGTTATACTATCACTATGGAACAGAGCAAAAAAAGTTTATTCAGAAACCAGCAATTTGAAAAAATAAATGTTCTATATAGAACAAACTCTTATGAAAAATGGTTATTCATCAGTTGACATTAAGAAAACCTTAAATACTCAACAAAAAGAACAATGTAAAGAAAAAACAATTATTTGTGCCTGTAGTATATTCATACACACCCAAAATATCAGACAAATTAAGTAAAATCTGCAATCAGTATAACATCAAAACAGCTTTTCAGAGTCATACCTCTCTATGAGGAATTTAAACATGCTGAAAAACAAAAACTGCATCTATAAAATACTATATGAATGTAGAAAAAATGTATATTGGTGAAACCAGTTGCCACATTGAAAGTTGCTTGCAAGAGCACAAACCAATGATAGAAGAGGGAAAACAGATATGTCTAAGGTATCAGACCACATATGTATCAATGAACATATGTTCAATTGGGGGAAATATGAAAACAATGGATAGGGAAGAAAAGGACTAATGAGAAAAATTCAAAAAAGCTGTTCACATGTTAATGGTGAATGACAATACATAATGTATAGAAACCACTATTCAACTTTTCTTTTAGAAAAAAGTGGAGAATCAATAGGAACCTCATAGATAAGTTAGATAGTTAGTTAGAGCATTAACTTAAAATTCAATATACAAAAATCTAAGGGTCCAGGTTTGACTTCCATGCTAGTACTATCATTGAATAGTCCAACAACATCTGAAAACAAGGAGAGAATAATACCTCTTGAAAATTTGTGCATAGACTAATCTGTATGCTATTACTAACAGTTGAATATAATTGGAAATTTTAAATAAAGTTAATTTTTTCTAAAGACATTTAATAGTTAATATTAGAAGTTGGGAATAGTCCCATATATAAATACACTAAAGTATCATAATTACAAAGTTTTAGGAAAATAGGATGTCAAAACGTTACAATGAATTTTATGCACATTATTACAATAATAGAGATTCATTATCTTACATTCAAAGTACATTACAAAAAAGTAAAGTAATTAAAAATTAAATAAGATTAAAGTATTTTTTTGGCTCACCTAGGTGCATGCATGTTGATCAGATTGTGCACCTAAATTTCAAGCATTGGGTAGATATAAATAGTGAAAATGAGAGTCATAGTATTTTATTTTTGATTTTGTAAATATGGAATGTTTTTTATACATTTTACATGCACTGACATTTATATTTCTGAATAGAAATTTTAAATATGACTTGTTTTCTTTTTCCAAGCAGTCATCTTCTGGTTACTGTTGCTTGTATTACTAATCTACAAACCAGACAGACTTTTACATAAACCAATTATTGTAATGTAAAGCCGATTTTACATGTTTGGTTTGCTTTAAATTACATATTTACTCTTGTAAGAGTATATATATCTGAATATTTGTAAATACAGTAACTAAATAATTAAAAATTTTATCCACTTAGGAGCACTTTCGATTATCCCAGTAATCTTTGTCAACTAAAGCTTTGAAATGCTAACTTTTCCACCATTCCATGATCTTAACATTTGCTGCTTGCCTGTTAATTAAGTCATGTTTATATTTGTATATTAGCATAGCTTCCTTTATTTTTTTTTATTGTTATTTTTTTCAATTTGCAATATTTTTACATTGTTAAAATTGAAGTCAAAACCATAAATACATGATTTATTATGGCCGTAAAAAAACAGATGCTAAAATATTATTATCTACTATGTAATTTTGTTTTGATTTCTGAACTTGTTTTAATAATAGCAAGTGTTCTTTAGTTCTTTTTTCCAATGTACATCTAGATTCACCTATATATCCATTGCTGCACCAACATATCCATTTATAAATGACACAATTTTTATTTATAAAAGAGGTTTTATCTTTGGAGTTATTTATTAATTTGTTTAATGTAGGAAGTGTGTAAAATGCAATATCACATATACCTTTATAAATTTTCTTTATAAAATTTACTTGAGCATTTGAAATATATGGGATTGATAACCATATTTTTTTATTACATTAATCAAATTAATAAATAACTCCAAAGATAAAACCTCATTTATAAATAAAAATTGTGTCATTTATAAATGGATATGTAGGTGTGGCAATGAATATATAGGTGAATCTAGATGTACTTGGAAAAAAGAACTAAAGAACATTTGCTATTATTAAAAGGAGTTCAGAAATCGAAACAAAATTGCATAGTAGATAAGAATATTTCAGCAACTGTTTTTTTTATGACCAAAATAAATCATGTATTTATCATTTTGACTTCAATTTTAATAATGTAAATATATTGCAAATTGAAAAAAATAACAATAAAAGAAAAATAAAGAAAGCTATGCTAATATACAAATATAAACATGACTTAATTAACATGCAAGCAGCAAATATTAAGACCATGGAATTGTGGGAAAGTTAGCATTTCAAAGCTTCGGTTGACAAAGATTACTGGGATAATTGAAAGTGCTCCTAAGTGGATAATTTTTTTAATTATTTAGTTACTGTATTTACAAATATTCAGTTATATAATTAAGTATATTGCTTTAAAAATACAGACATCGAATAATATATATATATATATATATATATATATTATTTTTAAAATTGGTCACTTGTAGATCAAATTGCATTATCATCTTTTTAAGCATTATAAAGTTGAGTTGAAAAATGTTTTATATTGGTAACTTTAAATATATTTATCATTGTCTTTCTTATTTCCAAAAATATTTTTAATAAAGATATAATAAATATACATTTTTTGCTATAAACAAATAATCGAACTAAATTGCAAGTAATAAAATAATTTTTAATGAAAGTACTAGATAACTAAATGTGTCACAGAGGCATATTCATAATCAATTTAAAAGTTTTTTTTTAATATGGGAGAACAGTAATTTTGTTATGGTTTTTTTCCAAAAGAGTTGCTACAACCCTATATCTAATTTACTCAAGATTTACAACTATTACACACACACACGCACACACATATATAAAACTGAATAGGCAATAATTTAGGCTTCTAATAAGTTATATATGTAAATGTGACTTTTTAGCATTTTTCTTTCAAATGCTTAGTTTATAATACAAACACTCTTCCATATACATATATATATATGTATATATAATTAGCCTATTCATTCAGTGTACTGAATGTTTTTGAATAAGTAAGTAGAGGAATTTGAACTTAGAATTTTTCAGTCTGCATTCATCATCCACTCCATGTGTGTCTTAAGTTCAAATCCCCTTTATATATATAATGAATTGTCTATAGATATTAAGTTCAATTATCCCCTTTATATATATAATGAATTGTCTATAGATATTCCTAAATTTTTTATTGTTAATTTGAATCTTCAAATTTTGTTATCTAATTAAGAATGAAATGGAATTTAGAAAAAACAATGCTTCTACATTGATGAATTAGAGGTCCATTTAAAGGTGACTAATTGAAGGCAGAACCTGAAATATCTGCATGTGAGATTGATGGATTTTATTAATTGGTAGCATTCAATAAATCCTGTAGTTGGCATATGAAAATTGAATAATCTTTTATTTAACTACATCTTTATGACACATGCATATTGTTTGCCTTTATGTTATCCATAAAACAGAAATATAGATAATTAAACATCACTATTTAGTTAATGTGGGATTAGGAAAGTTTAGTACTAACAAAAAGTTTTAATTTCTTATAGTCATTCTATTATTATCTAAAGAAGATATAATGAATACAAAGATACATAACATACCATTTTGTATAACATAAACTTATTTTATACATTTATTTAAGTGATGAGCAAAAATGCCTGAATGTTTACAAATATCATAAACACTGAAAGTTAACGAGGATTTTTCAGTGCATTAACTAGATAAAAGTTCAGCTATGATATAACCAAGGCAATAACAACAAAAGTTGAAAGTGCAAACTGATTTAGTAATAAAAAATATTTGATTCATAAAAGTAGGTGGTTTTTAGCTTACTACTCAAGCTGATACATAAATAGTAAATCAGTTATAGTTACTTTATACGTGTGAGAATTTGAAGAATAACAACTATCTTGAATTTTCCCATATATTGAGCATATCCCACAGAATGTTATATATAATAAACTTAAGATTTTCATTGATTTAAAATGTAAAGAATGAAATATAAGAGGATTTTTTTCCAAATAATAAACTGGATAAAATCCAGGTATGATATAAACAGTCCTGTAGTTAAATCCTAGCTGGTATTTTATCTAGTTCTTTATGCTGAAAAATTGCTATTGGTTCATAAAAATCGTACTTTATATCCTGTTTTCACTATTGTATGATTGGTGAATCTATTAATGTTTGTCTGATGTCAAATTTACAACAAGGTATATTTTTGCTGTCAAATTCACACCTTAAATAGCACATATAATAGGCAAATTTCTCACATTTATTTCAAATCTTTTAATTTATATTAAATCTTAAAAAATCTTTGTTCAAGCAACAATTAAAATATTACAAATATAATGGCCTTCAGCTCAGAAGAAATAATGCTATCAAATTCATGAATTATAATGGGCTGGACACTATTTTGGCATTGGACTGGATTCAAGCAGCATGTATGGTGGCTCCCAGTAGTTTGGCTAGTAGTTTATATATTTCTAGGTATAAGTTATCAGCCAGTTGCAGAAAGAGCCACAAATGCCAATTGGTAATCATAAATAGATCTGTCAATCCCCTAATATAGTTCAGATGCATGACATATTCAGAAACATTTAGTAAAAGAAACATATATTTATTATTAATAAATCTTAAAGCAACCACTTTGAAAAAAATTACAAATATTATATTTAATAAAAAATATTATAAAACCGTGTTTTTGTAAACAGTAACTAAAATATGGTAGCTAAAAAACCTATTACATTTGTTCATGATGTTGTCAAAATATCCCCCCAAATTTTTTTATTCACAGGGTGCTCCAGTAAGTATATAGTTACATAAGTAATGCTGTCAAATATAACAGGGATATTTAGAAATTTAAATTTAGCTTTATTACATAGCTTTCATGAACTGTCAATCATGTAATATAGTTCAGATGAATGAAATACTCAGCAATGTTTAGTAAAAAAACCCAACATATTTACATTAAATTTTATTTTATTTTTTTTAAAGTGACCAATTAAAAAAATATTACAAAGAATATAATGCTAAGGAAGAAACAATTTCAAATTAAACACATCAAAATGACGACCTTAAAAGGCCAGGTATATCTGGTAAATATATAATAACAAATACTAATTTTAAAATATTTGCATCATATAATTAAAAATTATTAAAGAATGCATTATACATTTAATGGACAATATTAATAATCTTTGATAATAAAAAATACAGTGTATGCAAAAGTAGATTAAAAAAAGTAAATACTTACAACTTCTATAATACATTATACAAATCCACTTACCTGCAAAAAAAAATAAACATAAAATTAGTGGCGATGTGTGAATTTATACATATATCATTTAGTCATCATTTTAAACTATTATCTGCTCATTAAGTTGAAAGTTTTCTGTAAGTTTAATATAGTTTTTTCTATTTGTAATTTTACTTTTCTGTATAACATCAGTAATCTCTTTAACTGATTTTTTTATCTTACATGTTCTCTTTTTCTAAGTCTTTTGAATTGTTTTATTATTCAGACAATTTCAAATGTCTCATCTATTGTTTTTATATTTACCTAATATGTCCTAATGATAAGATGGCTGCCTTAATCTACAAATGCCCATTCTGCATCAGCACATATTACATAGTGACATGGCCTATATACCTGTTTATATAATTATAAACATACACATTTATAAAAATGAAAATATGTATTTATCCATGCACATAAATAAATGCATATATATACACCCCTTAATGAAATTAGAATTTTCTTTATGCTGTAAACCTACTACATCCCCGTATTATCTCTATCTGATTTTTTATACTGTGGAAATAGAAAAGAAAGCCCCAAAACAAAGGTAAATTAATGTCAAAAGTAATCATTCTCTTATTGATTAGATTTTTGTTGGTCAGATTAAAAGACAAACATCAATTATAGAGGTTTGGTGACAATTAAAAAAGTTATTTCCATCAAAGCCAATATTTATATATGTTAGGGCGTAGCAAGAAGAGATCGAAAATATAATATATGGATAAGAAAACAATCAGGTATTACTGACTTCATTGAAAAAACTAAAAAACTGAAGTGGATGTGAGCTGGACATATTGCTAGAAGAGATGATAATAGATAGATAATTGAAATCTTAAACTGGATTCCAAGAGATTTTAAAAGACCCCGAAAGAGACCATATGTGAGATGGATGGATGAAATAAGAAAGTGTGCAGGGGTGATGTGGTGAAGAGAAGCTAAAGATCAGAAAAGATAGGTCAAACTTGGAGAGGCCTTCATCCTGCAGTGAATTGATAATGATTGATGATGATAATATGCTAACAAAAAATGATCTTATACATATAAAAATTTGTTTTTAGAAGAATTGGAAATGTATCTCATGTTTTTCCTGCTGACTAGTAGGGCTTTATCAATAACCTGTTCATGGGGATTAATTTCTTGTAACTTTTTAATAGATTAACTCTAATAATAAATATATTAAAAATCAACGATTCTACATATGCATATAAATTTATATACATCTCATGAATCAAGCATTTTGATAGAAATAATTTAATATTAAAAATAAAATATGCCTTTATTTTTTAATAGGAAAGTTTTTAAGATATGTTGTTTAAAATTTCTTTCTAATGAATCGGAACTTTGAACAATTAATAGAAGAGCAATTCAGATATTTCAGATCACTTAATAAAATATGGAGATACTATGTTGGTAAACTAAAAAGAAATCAAAAACAAAATACTTGGGTGAGAAAATAAATAGATATCAGTGAGATTATTGACAAACTTAACATGCTAAAACATAGCTGAGTGAGATACATTGCTAAAAGATATGATACCAGATAGACAATTGAAATCTTAAATTGCATCCTAAGATATCATTAAACACCTAGAAAGAGACCATATTTGAGATGTATCTGAAATAAATAAGCTTAGATGGCCAAACTGGATTAAACTTGGAAAAACTTTCAACCTGCAGCAGATTGATAATAGTAGAAAGTGATGATGATTATGCAGATGTTAAGATATGAATATATATATTAATATAGTATAAAAATAACAGATACAAATACACTTTCATACAACTTATTGAATAATTTGACAATTAAATGTTTCACTTTGGTTTACAAGTGTCAAACTTTCTGGACCCATAATCTTGGCATTAACTATTTCAAATAATTATGTTAATGATTATTACTAGCATGAAATCCATATTTGGAGTTATTTGTCTTGTTTATGTGTTTTTATTTATATGTTTTGACAATGTATGGGAAATTATAAATGTATCATAAAAATAATATAAACGATAGAATGTTATGACCTATTTAAACTATTTAATTTTGATGATGGTATTTCCTTATTGCTAATCTTCTTACAACAATTTATATTAGCAACTGAAAACTCTAATAAGAACTTATATTCTTAAAATGTCTTAACTCTCTAGAAAAAGTCAAACGTTGATCTGAAAGATAAAAAAAAAACAACCCTTTTCCACATATGTACATATATTGAGCTCATGGGTTGTAGATCAAGATTAGAAACATAGTTATACATGTGTAATGTTGAGCCATTATGTATAATAAGCTATCAGTTTGGTTAAAATGTCATTCTTAGTACATGTGATATTTGATAGTAAATTGAATCTGAGATACAATGAACTATGAATTCAGTATTAGGATAGTAGTGAAAATAATTTTTATGTTGTATCTGAAAACAAATTTAAAAAAGCATATATTTTATTATAAAATTTATTATTATTGTTTTCATTCTTGTTGGCTGAAATATTTCAAAAGTTCGCTAAAGCAAAGGTTTATTATATGTATTTATTTTCATTAAACACAGCTCAGCATGCTTTTAGCTTGGAAAACGAGTTTCATAGCTCTCATAGGTTGGCAGGGTATGCTGCAGTATTTATTGGTACTAATTATATAAATTATCTATTTAAATATTCCACTTATTAAGATGTAGTTGTTGCTATGTGTATCCACGTTGGTTCAATTTCAACTTTTAAGGATACAATTGGATGGCTTCTTCATGAATTCTTAGCCTAGTATGTGGGAAGTAGATAGATTTGCATAGCTGTTGTTTGTGAAATTATAGAAGTTGCAATAAGTTGAGAACTATCAACATTTATCTAATATGTCTACTGATTGGTACATGTCATATCAGCCATATATATGACAAAGGGTCTCATTTTGATAGGCACTGCTGTAACTTTATATATAAACTATTATTTATATGAAAGCATATATGAAAAAAATCAACTATAGGGAAAATACATATATATTATATATGTCAATTAAATACGATGCTGAAGAATGAAAAAAGAATATTTCACTGGACTTATTTTGCATCCATATTGTTTTCTATTTTAAAAAAGGCAAAAAAAAAAAACATTCTTGCAATAACTGTAAGTAAATAATTTTTGAATAAAATTAAAATAGCTGGTTAAGAATTTACATAACAGGTACAATCGAATTTGAAAATTTTTTCTTAAAATTTCCCAGGAGAGGACAAAAGCTAAAAACAAAAGAACATTTAATCAGATTTTAAAGAAGATAAGTAATGTTGCTTTATGTCAAACGTTTTTGTTTACAATTTAAGGGTGATCAAAAAATAAAAAATACCTGGAACTTGTTTTGTAAAGTAAAGTCAATTAAAAATAATTAAAATGTTTTATTTTATATTACAAGATAGACCGCGTGTGTGTGAATATTTAACATTTAAATATTTGTAATTTGTTAAAATAGAATAATATCGGGCTGTCTTGTTAATAAAAATAATAATAATAACAGCATTCCATCATCAGATTTTCAATTGGATGGACGGTTGAAGAGTTGGAATGTGAAGTAGATTGAAGCCTGTCCATTAAAGTAAGAGGATTGACTATCTAAATATATATATATGAGCACTTATAGCATATATGTGTAGAGATGGTAATCTGGACCAACTGATGATTGCTGGTTTAGCATGAAATACACATATTGGTGAATATTTATCTTTTCAACATATATGTGTTCAAGTGTATCAGTGTTATGAGATAGTGTGGAGAGTGGAGGGTCGTGTGAAAGGCTATGCTCATATACCCTATATATTACATATATTAGACACAGGTATATAATAAGCTTGTGTGTTTCAGTTATTATTAGATTTGCAAATGTATGTATACATATAAGTGATCCTTATGATTACATATAATTTATATATTTGAAAATGACAATTTATATAATATTACTGCCAAAGTTTGGTTTTTCAATTTATTAAAATGTTTTTCAATATTTGGAAATAGTCAAAATCAGAATAATTTATTTGTAATGTAGAGTATTTGTTAGACGTTTTATTGTATTATTATTTCTAATAAAACAAATTTATTAATTGTTATGTTAAATTGTTCCGGGAAGTTATTTAAAACTATATATAAGTTTTGCATATTTTTTCTTGTTCCCAGTTACTAAGACTCTTACAAACTGAAATCTAGACCTTGACTAATGGTATAAGGGTTATGTGTGTCTATATAATTTGCTTTAGAATTGTCTAAATAATGCTAAGGTAATGAAGGGCATCTTTAAGGCCCAATCACTTTACATGTTTTATGATCATTTCTTCATTCATGATAACAGGTGGTCCTGAATATTAATGATGATATGATCCCAGCATTTTGATTTTAGTACTTAATATGTTCTTGTAGCAGAAATATTGATGATTACTTTAATACTATGTCCCAAGTTTGGCATTGGCTAGGTTATAATTTGCTAATATTTTATAGTATGATTCTTTTAAATTCAATAACAAAGGATGACTGTTGATCAATAATAATTTGCTATTAAATTGATTCTAGAACAAATTTAATGTACTTAACTATTTAATCACATTGATATAAATCAATACTAGTATCTTGTAAATACTACTTTAAGATGTAATCAAAAGGGATTTGAACACAGACTTTTAAACTTCCTTTAACTATCATCTTCATCTTACATGACAATAATATTGGCATCAACTAGGGCTTTGAGCATTCCATCCTCAGATTTCTAATGAAATAAATGACTGAAAAGTAGGAGAGTGGAAAAGATTGAAGCTTGTCCATTAAAGTTTGAAGATTTTTTTTCTTAATATAAACTAAGCACTGATTATATGTATGTGTAAAAACATTTTGTTATATAATTAGATAAATACATTTCTTACCTAAATGAATGAAAGTAACAAATGTAAATACACCTTTATCCTGCTTAGTGATTGGCTATTTAGCGATATTTCACAATAGTGAACATCATCAATTTGTACTCACTACTTTGATTTACAATCAATTATTCACTATAACGATCGAGAAAAATTTTGAAAAAATTTTTTTGGGGCAGCCATCTTGAATTTTGTGTCACTGATGACATCAGAGAATAGGTATTTTAAATTCATTTTACCCAAAAGCAAAAGTACATTACTGTATATCACATACAATATTTTATTCATAAAACACAATTCAGTATTATAAATGTAGAACTTATAAACTTAAAATATATATATAATTACTGAATCTATAATACTGTATACATATAAGTGTTGAATGTCTTTAGAAAAATTAAACTTTATTTAAATATAATGTACAGTATTTGGATTATTTAAATAAAGTTTAATTTTTCTATACATTCAACACTTATATTAAATGATGAAAACAGTACAACTAAAATACCATCATCACAAATTTTCAGGAAAACACTAAATACAACTGGGTCTCTTTTTATGTGGACTTATTTAACATGATTTTGAAGTTACGCGATTCATGTTTCACCGGAAGTCGAACTCCGATAATGCAATATTACTTTAAATAATAAATTTCGCGCATTTACGTTATATTGAAAGTAAAAGCACATTATTGGAATTCGACTTTCATCTTAGTAATTTCAATATTTCAGTGCTTTATAATAGTAAGATTTTATGCAATAATGAAATTAAAATCACGATTTCCACATTTTATGTATACACACATTAAATTTTATAAGATTATAATGTAAATTTGTTCAAACATTGTGTGTGTTAATTTTGCATTTTAAATCACATTCTGTTTTTGCTTTTTAAAAAAGAACGTAATCAATTATTAATCATTTAGTGTCCACAAGTTTATTTTTAAAAGGTGAGTAATAGCAGTGGGCACAATTAAATTTGACAATTAAAAACTAAAATCTGATTTTTAATTGTAATTAACAATTTAAAAATTACTTACGGCAACTTGAAATTAATGTGATGTAAAATGAAATTTGATTTTTAAACGGAATTGAAAATTAAAAAATTAAAGACAAAAATAAGAATTTAATTTTTAGGTTGTTAGTTTTAATTAATTTTTTCCCAGCAGTGGTGAATAAATGTCTTTTTATTATCATAAGTCTAAGTTCATAAACAATTAATAAAACCATCGTCTCAAAGATTAATTACTAATTATGTTGTCAACAGAAAACCATTAACACAATATGAGAGTGAACTTGGCACTAGTTGTATTTCCTCTTGTGAAGAATCTATTTTTTACCAGTTTCCAAATGAAACTGTTTATCAGCAAATAGCGAGAATAATTAAAACGTGTATAAAAATGTAAATTACTGTACTGTAAATTATGCATAAAAATATATTATTTTGAATAAAATTACATATTATAGTTAAAAAAGTTTGTCTTGTATCAATTTTTTTCAAATTTGAAATTTTTTATTAGTCATATTTTATTTCCTTATTTTTTTTTTTGCGCGAATTTTAAAGTAAATTTTATGTTGGTGCTTTGCTTTTACGCGAGTTTTGAAAAATCATAGTGCGTATCCCCCCTTTTTCAAGGTAAGTTACGTCTATTTTTGTGCGATTTCATTTGCACGTGTTTTCTGAGGAACCTATCTATCACGTAAAATGAGACCCAGGTGTACTAATATTAAATTGCATGTGTGTGTTCCTTAATTAGTATGCTTAACTGGTTTCAAATCAAAAGAAAAACATTTAAAAAAAGTTTAAAAAGAAAAACAGATTGAATTTAAAATAAGTGTTAATAAATAATCTTTCTACATGAATGGGGGTAGGACTATTACATTACTAAAAATATACAGTAAGAAAAATAAACTTAGTGTATGTTTTAAAAAATTAGAAGTTAGATTTTTTTTTCTTTTAAAATAAGTTGATTTTTTTATTTTTCTAAAAGTGACTGATGTACAATACACATTAAGCCTTTTGTTATTCTGGAGTACAGTAATAAGTCTTTATGTTTAATTAAATAATTTATAATTGAACATTGTTTTTTAATTTGAATAATTTCACATAAGTAATAAACATAAATGTACAGTAATATGTACTGTAATACAAATTTTTAAAAATGCACTTCAGTATGGATTTTTTTTCATTACGATGAAAACCTTCTGCGGAAGAATATAAAAACTTTTAAATTCAAATTTAGTTTCACTTTCTCTTTCTTTTTGCTGTACTGTACTTTTTAAACAAAGAAAATATGCATTTTTTTTTCTAGTGATATAAAACTTTTCTTTTTAGATACCATATTTAGTCATCATTGCCATGAAAAAATCAAGAAAATCTTTGAGCTTGAACACCAATGTGGATATTTTACTTCAACTGGAACTGACCAATTTTTTTCCCATAGACCTCCATTATAAATATGTATTCTGTATGCAATATTCTTGCTTAATGATGAGTTTGGAGGACCAATTGCCATTGCTAAGTGGGGTAAGGGTGTATATCAAATTTATTAAGTGCAAGCAGATAACAATATAATAATGTGAAAGCTAAAACCTTTGAAAGATGCGCCTTAAATGTACATATGTGACAGCCTTCCATGTGCAGTTATTATTACATCTGATTGGCTGTGACATAAGAATGTTTAAGGCACATCTTTTGAAGATTTTTTCTAAATGAATGAAATATTAAAATGGTGCAAATCATTACTTACAATATTTTAATGCAAATTCACCCAAAGGCTTTAAAAAATAATAATAAAGGCCAGGATAATCTCGAACTTTCCTATAACTGCTTTCTTACTTTACTAAGCATGTATTTCCTATTTCTTGTTATGTTTTTGGCCATGATGATGAAGATCGATTATGACACTTACAATTTTAAAGTAAGATTAAGGAGATAATTTTTAATTATACTTTGCCTTCTATAAATTTCTCAACTATGGTTTTAAAGTAGATAATTCATTATTTGTTCAAATAAGTACAGAATATTATATTTTATATAAAAAAAAATAGTTTAAAAAGATTGCCACATGTTTTGGAAGTTAGGATAAGTTTTCCAAAATTTAGAAGACATTATCACTCTTACTTAGTTTTGTGTTTACTCTATAATGTCAATTTTAATACCTACCAATATTTTAAAACTAACATCAAGAATTCCTCAATTTATATTTTACTAGATTTGGCTTATACATTAATCCATTGTCAGTAGTTATTATTTATTTATTGCTTTTAGTAATAGACAACTACATTTGAGTGGAGTCTATTAAATAGCTAAGTAAATTAGATGTTGTGTTGCCGTGAAGACTCCAGTGCGATTCTACCCTTCATATTTTAAACAATTTGTTATAGTGAATTAACTCCTTTAATTGCATTATCTATGTAGAAGACTGTTATTTTATGTAAGTGATTATTTAAATAGTGTGTCTCTGATAAAGTGTTCATAATACATAGATAGGAGTGTTTCTCAAATACATTTTTCAGTTTGTGTATCTGAACTTTTTGCTTTCATCATCATCATCAATTATTATCAATCCACTGCAGGATGAAGGTCTCTCCAAGTTCAATCCATCTCCGAATTTTAACTTCTCTTCTCCACATCATCCCAGCACAGTTTCTTATTTCATCCATCCATCTCACATGTTGTCTTTTTATGGATCTTTTACAATCTCTTGGAATCCAGTTTAAGATTTCAATTGTCTATCTATTATCATCTCTTCTAGCAATATGTCCAGCCCAACTCCACTTCAGTCTTAATTTTTTTCAGTGAGGTCAGTAACACATGTTTGTTCTCTTACCCATATATTGCGTTTTCATCTCTACATACTTTTTTGAATGATCTGAAGTCTCTGTATTGCTCCATGTTTACTAAACAAACGAATAAAACAATCGAATGGTTTATTGTTCAAGAGTTCACAAGAAGTTCACGCACCGAAAGTGGCAGATCTGAAGCCAGATCCATGGACTTTAAGCACCAGTTTGCTACCTCACCACTGCATCAAACCAGACTAAGGAATTACTGGTTTCTCATTTTAAATTAATTACTTTTAATTATGTGAGTGTTTACATAAAAAAAATATGTTGGGTTTGCACAAATAAATAATAAATGTCTGTGCATGTATATAATATACTTTTTATTTATTTTTTGAAGGATAATGAGCTATATTTTAAGGCTTTTCATTGTTTACTTAAAGCAGCTGTTAACCTCAACAGTTCTTTTTAAAAATTATAGATCTGAAATCTGTTTTTGTAAAATGTTTTAACAAGAAAAATATTAAATAACCTAATATAAACTAAAGATTAAGATTATTTTAAAATTGGTTTAATTATAATTGGCGGAAAGGAAATAAGCAATTTAAAAACAACCTCAGGAATTTGATATAAAAACAATAAGAGTTTTAAAGGAAGGCTTAAAAGAAAAAATGATCATAAAAACGCATCACCCGAAGCAACAAATTTTCTATGACAGAGACGTTATACAATTTTCAAATTTAATAAAGAGAAGGAAAAAATGATAAAAAATAATTGCAAAAAAAAAAAACGTGATAAACAAAAGTCGATATATTATTATATAGTATTTGTATTACTTTATTTGTTTCTGAACCGTTAGCTCATTGGATAAAATATTTTGTTAGTGAGCAAACTATTTAAAATATATTTCAAAATAAAGAAATAGAATTATAACAAACCAATATGGTTATATTATTATGTGATTGTTTTGCTATATATATAAATATGTGTCACTGAACACTTGACCCAGTGGATTAAATATTTACTAGTGAGCAAAGTGTTTTAAAATATATTCTGGAGTTAAAGAAGAACAAATAATTTAGGGTAGCTAGCTAACGTGGAACTCATGTGGTATTTTTTGCCAATTAGTTCTTAAATGTCAACACACCTCCTGCATAATCAACAATATATTGAAATGAATTTCTATAAGTTTAATTGTTTTCAGGATAATCTTATGGACGAATTTTTTTACAATTTACCAATATTTTTACAAAAACCAGAGTTACTACCATTTTTGGTAAACAATCTGACGATCCAAAGTACAATTCTGATGTAACATTAGAAGAGCTTGAAAATAAACCATTGTTATTTATTCTGTATGGAAACAAATCAAACTTATTTTTATACTGGTTGCAAATTCCTTCAATTGCGTAATGTTATTGTTAATTAACATAATTGGATTTTTATTAATATAATGAGTATTTGGAAATTTATCACTCCTATTATTATATATATTACTAATACAGTATAATTTGATCTTTATATATTTTGTATTTTTTTTTACTTACAAAGCTATTAAAATGAATAGAAATTAATTCTGCTTTGTGAGTGTAATTTATATGTTAATTCAAATGAGACTATACTGAAAATCTCCATTAATTTAACAGTTTGTATCAGCAAATATTATTATCTAATTTACTCTTCTTGTAAGATTGTGAAACTCAGATGAAAGTGGGTTTATTTTTTATTTCCAATGTGCATTTATTTGATAATAGATAGCATTGCATTAAAAAATTACCATTCCAATTATTTTAATAGAGGGGTTTGAACTCAGAATTTTTTAGTCTAGTCACCCTCCACTCTATCTCAAGCAACTGATACACATGATTCCACGCATGCAAAAAAGATGCTTATTGCTTGGGAAATATATTCTCTTATTTTTCTCCTTCACTTATTTTGCATATCTTCATATAATCATATATCTTATTTATAATATTTCACTCATATACACTTTAATGCAATTAATTTTCTTACAACCTTCTTTATTTTCTTACAGTTTTGACTGTCCAGCAGTCATCTTCAGAGCTCCATCTTCCTTACAGTTGTTTGACTGCTGGACAGTCGAAACTGTAAGAAAATAAAGAAGGTTTTAAGAAAATTAATTGCATTAAAGTGTATATGAGTAAAATATTATAAATAAGATATATGCTTGGGAAATAGATTACATCTTAGTATAAGTTAAGCTCATCACATTACTATTAATATATATGGATACATAATGTCTGATAATAAAAGGGATTAGTTTGACATTATATCTACATGGGTATGACAATAATATCAAATCTAACAAGGGTTTTGAACATTACATAGTCAGTTTTTAAATGAAATAGCCTATTGAATAGTTGGAAGAGTGAAAAGATTGAAGTTTGTTAATTAAAGTTTGAGAAATTGCTATTATAATACAAACCAATCACTGATTGTATATATGTGCGAGAGATTATGACATGGCCAACTGATGAGGGTTGGTTCTGCACAATATATATATATATATATATTGTGCCATTACAATTTAGTCACTAGATAAATTTATAGTAATGTGCATGTAGAAAAGGTAAACCAAAAATCATCATCACATTTTTATATAATCATAAATGAAGCTGTAGGGCATCCAAGTTCAAACCCTACCAGATCAAAATCTTAAACACTTTAAAAAAAAAGAAAACAACAATAATATTTTACAAAGAATGGGTCAACAATTATATGCTTTATTTCTGTGTGTGTTGATAGAAAGGTAATACACACAGTTAAACTATTTAATATTTAAATTTTCTGTTAAAAAGGCAAAGTTATAATGCATACATATAGGCAATGTATGTAAATTATTTATTTTTTTATATTTCAAATATTAAACATTTTAACTTTCTTTAAAACTAACCTATGCTTGATCAATTTAAATATTTTATTCTAATTTTTTTGCTTTTATTTTGCTTTTCTTTAATTATAAGTGGGATTTAAAAGTTACAGATTTAATTAAAAAATTGGGTTATAATTCCTAAGCTAGCAATCATATTATTTAAGGTTAGTTCATGAATGATTTGAAAGAATGAAGGATGTGTGTACATTACATACAAAAATTTACATTTCTTAAATATTGAAAGAAAAGGAAGTATTAAATCTGTCAAATTATTTTTTTGTTCGAATTTTTTTTTTTGTTAAAAGAGGAAATCTTTTAATCAGATATCATGTTTGTAGTAATTTTTTTTTGTAAATGATTGTCACTTTGAAAGCTTATAATGAGTCAGAATTTTAAAAATTGAATTTGTCTTATCAAGATCTAAAGAAGGAAGCTCAAAGATTTGAAGTGTTACCTGGATTTAAAAAAACAAAAAAGAAAGGAAATAAGAATTGAGTCTATTTTTTTTTTTTTAAACAAAAGTGTCTGGAAAAAGGATTAAACTTTTCAAGCTCCTTGAAAAAAATAGACTCAATTCTTTCATTTCTTTTTGTTTTTTAATCTTGTAGAGATTTTGGCCGCTCCATCTTTGAGCTTTCCCTTTTAGATCTTGATAAGACAAATTCAATTTTTAAATTCTGACTCATTATAGGAAAGTGACAATCATTTACAAAAAAAAATTACTACAAAAGATTTCTTTAAACAAAAAATTATATAAAAATAATTTGACAGATTTAATACTTCCTTTTCTTCATGTTTAAGAAATGTAAAATTTTGTATGTAATGTACACACATCCTTCATTCTTTCAAATCATTCACAGTCCAACCTTAAAGAAGTATGATTTGTTACTTAGGAATTATAACCTCAATTATTTAATTAAATCTAAATTTCAAATCCTAATTCTATAATTAAAGAAAAAGCAAAATAAAAGCATAGAATAAAATATTAGAATTAATCTGCTAGGGTTAGTTTTAGAAGAGCAAAATGTTTAATATTTGAAATATAAAAAAATAAAATAATTTACAATATACATTGCCTATATGTATGCATTATAACTTTGCTTTTTAACAGAAAATTTAAATATTAATAAGGAACTGTGTATTACCTTCTCATCAACACACATGAAATAAAAGTATATAATTGTTGACCCATTCTTTTGTCTAAAGTGTTTAAGATTTTGATCTGGTA